>JAZKJV010011156.1:600000-765805 GCA_037367405.1 Ottelia alismoides | reverse complement strand
TTATTTATTTAACCTTGTAAATAAATAAAATTATTTTCCAAACTTTTTGTAAATATTCTATATTATATATTGTAAATAAATAAAATAAAAACAATTAAAAATCAAAACAAAATAAAAATAGAAAAATTAAAAATATAAAAATACATTGTACATATACCATGTATATAGATGTATATATATTTATCTTACCTATGTACATAAATAATAAAAATAAAATAAAAATACCTTTTTATTCCTTATTTTATTCTATAAATAAATAAAACATAAAATAAGGATAAAATTGTATTAAAATAATATATATAAATCAAAAATCAAAACCCTATATATATTGTATATACCTATATCTAGTACATATTTTGTATATAGCCTATTTTTATTTCCAAAAATTAATTAAAAATCACCAAAAAATAGAAAAAAATAAAATAAAATAATTCATGTTTTAAGTTTTTGCAAAATCGGCCATTTGCTATCTTATTTTTGAGCTTCAAAGTTTAGCCACGTGGCCTGATTCCATTGGGTCCTGGGGATGTTGACCGCCTGGTCAACTAGCCCCCCCAGGACCACTTCTCACGGGTCTGAGCAGCGGACCCGATTTCTCCAATTTTTGCCTGCTCAACCCGATCACCATTTCATCAAACCCCGGCTCCGAATTGCTCACGTCATATCCGTCAACCCCGCCGGGGTATCCACCTCGAGATCCACGCTCCAGAATGCCCTACCCGCGCTCGTCTTCTCGGACCCCTCCGGAATATATAAGCGAGCTCTGCCACCTTCTATCGCGATCTTTGGTCATTCGCCTCCTTCCATGTGAGCTCCAGAGAGACCGCGAGAGTGACAGCGAGCGATCCCACCTGTTGCAGCGAGGAGAGGAGGAGGATTCCTCTGATCCGGCGACGTAGCCGCCGTAGCTCCGCCACCTGAGCGAGCTTCGAGCCTCGGGCCGAGACGTCCCTTGAGGCCAAGACCGGGAGCCTCCCCAGCTCCGCCACAGTCTCACCGATCATCCAGGTAACCCGTAGCTCCGCCATTTCTTTCAATTTCCGTTTTCCCCAAATCGCGCCGCCGTCGTGTTTTTTTCGATTCACCCCGGTTCCGACCACCATCCGACCATCGGACCCGACCTCCACGTTCACCTCTCTCCGACGCATGTTCTCCACCCACTCACTCAACCCAGCTCGCACAGGAGCTGGGACCGGGCTCCTCCGTCCACCACCTTCGCCGGAGCCCGCCACCCCGACGCACCAGCCACCTTCGCTTCGCCTAACCGGGTCGAGGCAGTTTGCCCTCGACCCGCGAGTCTTCTGAGCCACTTTGCAGGTCCTACCGAGCCCATCTGAGGGCTCGGGCATTCAGGACAGGAGACCAGCTCCGCCGACCGCGCCTTAACTCCTCGGAGCTCGGGCCGATCATCGGAGCATCGCAGTAGACGCGGGAGCGCTCTAGCTTTCTTCTCCGACCATCAGAGCGCTCCAAGGAGGAGGCCAGCGCCCGCACGAGCCCGGCGAGTCTCGCCAGGGACCAGTTCTTCCAGCATCCTCCATTGTCGTTGGATCACCCTCCAGCTCCAGAAGCCATCTCGACCGTTGATCCCTGGAGCGCCCTTCGACGTCAGATCTGAGGAGGCTGATCCGGACTGTTAGATCCATACGTGTCTTGGCCTCGACCGTAGGATCAGCCAGAGCAGTACCAGAGCTGGAGTGCCACCCCATCTGGACCGTCCGATCTACACGTGGCGCGCATCCAACACCCGCTTAATAAAGGGTAATTTACCCTTAGGCCCCTGTTTTCACTTTATTTCGTTTTAGTCCTGTAAGTGTTTTAGTCAGTTGTTTAGTTTTAGGTTAAATTGCACATTGGACCCTGAGCTTTAGTTTATTTGCATTTATACCCCTGCCAGTTGTGGACAGTGCTTCGACACGTGATTTCTTTGGGTTATTTGCAGTAGATACCCCTGTAGTTCTGGATGTTCCTAAATGAATGAAAGTTTTTAGATATTTTGCATTTATACCCCTGTGCGTGGTTTATTTGAGCATGTGCGATATTTTTTGGGTTATTTGCAGATAAGCCCTTGGACTTTTGGTACTTGTTACCAATAAGCCCTCGGAACTTATTTTCCTTACATTTGGGTCCCTGAGTGCCCCAGGCACGCGCTTGGCACGTGTTTTGCTGGGTATTTTGCACCAGGACCCCAAAACTTTGGGTATTTGCACTTTGGTCCCTGTGCACAGTGCCCTGTCTCTATTTTTGAATAAAATATCAAATCACCTCCAAATCCAACGAAAATTTGACACATGGCTCCTGCCATGGTGTAGGATTTTTGTAGATTTTTGAGGACATTTTTGATTTTGTTTGGTATTTTTAAAAATTCAAAACCTCTATTTTTGTCACTGTCTAGTTTGAAAAATCACAAAAATTTAAAAACTCACTTAAAAATTCTATAAAAATTAGCTACTGTTTAGTTTAGTTTGTTTGATTTTCCAGCCAATTTTGGCTATTTTTCATTACTGAAAACCACTAAAAACTTAAAAACACTCAAAAACCCATAAAAATTCTAGTAAATAAATTAAAAATTCAAAAACAATAAACTTAGTACCTAAATTTTCCTTGTTTACCTACTTTACAGGGAAATTACCTCCAGGCCATTTTGAGGCCTTAGATATTTTATCTAGGGACTTTTGACTTGGCTGGATAGTACCACTGTTTGTAGCTACTGTTTGATTTTTAGAAAATAAAATAAACATCAGAAAATTATCAAAATTCACCAAAAACATAAAAAAATTATAAAATACGTAAAAATATTTTTGTTTTGATTTTTGGTTGATTTTTGGTGCTTGAAATAATTTGTTGAATTGTGTTCTTCCTTGCTTTACTTATTTTCTTTATATATTAAAAATCCAAAAAAATATAAAAATAATTAAAAACCACTAAAAATATTTTGTTCTTTTATTTTCTTTATTTTGACTACTTCGTAGGCCTCTCGGCCAAGCCGTGCTCCTTGAGTTCGACCCTGGGTGCTATACCAGGTTAATCACATAGCAGGACCGCTATTCGTGTTTCGATTGATTTTATTTTCATTAGTGGTTCAATTTTTCTTGATCAAGTGCATCTGAGTGACCGAGGTCGCAACGACCTATTTAGCACCTTTACCTTAGTTGCTCGGATTTCCCGTGACGGCTTCGCCCCTCCTCGAGATAGATATGGTGGGAGCACACTGATGGACTAATCCCATGGAGATCTGCTACGCTCCATCCGATTGCCTTGCGGTTCTTTTCAAGAACCCCCATCAAACGGGATTCCTGCTCTCCAGTCAGATCGGCAGAGATGATGACTGGGTACATCTCAGGCTCGCCCGCAAGGAACCGATACTTCAGCGAAGTAGGGAGCGGCTTCAGCTCTGGACAGCTGGGCGCTGGCAATTCTGGCTTCGGAAGAAAATGTGTCAATGCTGCTAAGTCTGCCAAATCTGCCCGGGAGAAAGAAAGTGAACTCTCGCAAACTGGATCGGGAGAAGGCTGCTCAACTGTGCTGTCTCTGATCTGCTCAGCATCTGCCTCCTCCTCATCTGTAGGCTCAGGTGGACTCAAGTCTGGCATCTGATCGTCGCAATCTGCCCAATCAGACTCTGAATCTGAGGGATCTGCATCCAAAAAGGTGGCATCAGTACCACCGTAACACAAGGTGGCCTCAGCATCACCATCACTAAAATCCGTATCGCAATCAAGGACCCGGCTCTGCTGCCTCTGTGGTATCCTGAACCAAGGCTGTGCTTTCCAGACTCTCCTTCTGCTATCATCTCGGCATCAGTTGTATCTGAAAATGAGAGGAGGGCCTGTGCTGCAGGATCTGCCCATGCTGCCTCGTCATCAGTGATCACAAAATCATAGTCCCGGTGGATGTCTGGCTCGGCGTCTGTCAGCTGCTCTGAATCGGTGCTGGCCTCTGAGCGTGCTCTCTCTCTAGCTCTGTAGTCCTCGACCGTCTCTATTTGTATACTCTCGCCCTCGACGCGAAAGTACACCTTCCCACTATCATGATCAGTCACCGCCTTGGCTGTGGCCAAGAACGGACGACCAAGGATGATGGGGGTATCAGCCACTGAATCAGGGATCTCCATGTCCAACACTACGAAGTCCACGGGGAATTTCAGGCCCTGAATCGTGACGATAACATCTCGCAACAACCCCTTCGGTCTCTTGACAGATCGATCAGCAAACTGAAGGACTGTCCTGCTCTGTCGAAGAGTGCCCAACTCGAAGCGGTCGAGAAGGGCTGCCGGAGAAGGTTGATCGACGATCCGCTATCCAATAGAGTCCGGTCGAACCTCTGCTCACTAATCTGACATCTGACATACGGTTGCCCCTGAATCTGGCCTCTTGGCCGGCAGACGGTTCTGGATCACAAAACACGTGGCTTTCGTCAGCACATGGATCTCTGAAGTGTGGTTCCTCCTCCTCCTCCTGACCGTGGTCCTGTCTCTCAAAGATCGCTGAAGAAGGGGGATGTGCTGCAAAGCCTCTTGGAGGGTCAGCTGGATGTGGAATCTATCGATCATGCTCTGACTGAACTCCTCCTGCTCTCTCTTTTTTGGATCATTTTCTTTTTTCTTCCCCTTCCCCATCTGAAGGGCTCTAGGGAAGGGGATCACAGGGTCCTTCGCAGATGAAGGACTAGGAAAAGGCCTAGACGGCTCGACGGCCGGATCCACACATACATCAAGCACCACAGTGGGACCAGAAGAAACTAAACCTTTTCCTTTATTCACAACAGTGTTCTGAGGTACATGAACTGAAGGAAAGACAACATCTCTATCACAACGAACACCGGTGGCCTCAGTACCACCTCGGGCTGGCTCTGCTACTGCTGCTGCTGGACGTCTCGCGGCATCAGTAATGCGGGCTGGCTCGGCTAAACGGGTGGCGTCAGTACCACCTCCTCGAACTAGTGAAGCGGCGGCCTCAGTACCGCCGGTGGGATCAACATCCTTGGTGGCTTCAGTGCCACCGTCATCATCAGGAGTGGCCTCAGTACCGCTCTCCTCCTCCTCATGTGGCGCCCCGGAAGTATCCTCGTAGTGAAGCTCAGATGAGGCGCCGCCGCCTGCTGGGGTCCTACCGCTCCTAAGTGTGACAAAATCAGCATCAAATAGATCCGAAGACATATCATCAAATGGGTCACTAGGAGTGGCAAGCTCAGTGTGTACTACCTGCTCAGATTTTCTCTTGAGGTTGTTCGGGTTTGGCTCGATCTGTGCAGGGATAGCGGCCTTCCCTCTCACCAAGTCCCGCATCTCCTGGCGGAACTTGTCCATCTCCCGTCTGAATGTGGCCTGCTGGTCCGTGAGGAGGCGAGCGAAGCCGTCGTGTGAGTTCCAGCGGCGGTTGAACCCCCAACCTGAGAGAGATCGTGATGAAGGAAATATCGAAATGGTGGAGTGCAGATTTTATTTATCCCATTTCCGACTCCAAGTGGGTCAGCCCTTGCATGTGGTGCCCAAGAAGATGGGCATCACAACTGTGATCAGTGAGTCGGGAGAGGAGATCGCTACACGAGTACCCACCTATTGGAGGGTCTGTGTTGACTACAGGAGACTCAACCCAGGCCACCAAGAAGGACCATTCCCCCCTGCCTTTTATTGACCAGATCATTGAGAGAACTGGCAGGGAAGAGCCATACTGCTTCCTGGATGGGTACTCGGGCTACAACCAGGTGGCCATCGCTCCTGAGGATCAGGAGCAGACCACCTTTACCTGTCCTTTGGTACATATGCCTTTCGACGCATGCCATTTGGGCTATGCAATGCACCTGCGACTTTTCAGAGGTGCATGCTGTCGATCTTTTCGGACATGGTAGGGGAGTGTTTAGAGGTCCTTCATGGACGATTTCTCGGTCTACGGCTACGGATTTGACTCATGTCTTGACTGCCTAGACCGAGTACTCCAGCGATATATTGAGTACCATTTGGTTCTATCTTGGGAGAAGAGTCACTTCATGGTAACTCAAGGGATGGTGCTTGGCCACATCATCTCCAACAGGGGCATGGAGGTTGATATGGCCAAGGTTGATGTCATTAGAAAACTCGCACCGCCGTCCAATTTGAGGTAGCTACGGTCATTCCTGGGGCACGTTGGATTTTATAGGAGATTTATTCAGGATTTCAGCAGGATTGCCCGACCGTTGACTGACCTCTTGACGAAAGACACCCGAGTTCCTTGTCGATGACAAGTGTCTCTCGTCCTTTGCGACTCTCCAGCAGTGTGTTATTGAGGCTCTGTTCTCCAGCCGCCTGATTGGTCTCTCCAATTCGAGATCATGACGGACGCCTCCGATTTTGCCGTGGGGGCAGTGCTGGGACAGAGGAGGGATGGAATTCCGTTTGCCATCCACTATGCTAGCCGCACATTGGATTCCCGCCCTGCGGAATTACACGGTCACAGAGAAGGAGATGCTAGCCGTAGTGTTCGCCCTAGATAAGTTCCGATCTTATATCATTGGATCTAGAGTGACTTTGTACACAGATCACACCGCCATCAGGTACCTCATGGCAAAGAAGGATGCCAAGGCCAGACTGACTAGATGGATCCTTCTACTCCAGGAGTTCGACATTGATATCAAGGATAAGACTGGAGTCAAGAATGTGGTGGCGGATCACCTCTCCCATTTAGAGCAGCCTGAGGAGTCTGAGCAGATTGACCCCATTCGAGATACCTTCCCAGATGAGGCAATCCTTGCTATCGCCTCACTCCCGTGGTACACCGATATTGTGAACTTTCTCGTTGCTGGGAAAGTCCCACAAGATTGGCCCAGGCAGAGGCTTGAGACTTCCTTGCGAAGGCCAAGTCCTACCACTGGGAGGATCCCATCCTTTACCACGAAGGAGGGGATAGCGTCTGGCGTCGGTGTATTCCTCAGGAGGAACACCATAGCGTCCTCACTTACTGCACAAGCTTGAGGCAGGAAGACATCATTCTGGGAGGAGAACGGCACAGAAAGTACTCCAATCCGGCTTGTGGTGGCCTACCCTCTTCAAGGACTCTGATGAGTTCGTGAAGAGGTGTACTGACTGTCAGAGGATGGGCACTTGTGGACAGCGTGATATGATGCCGATGCAGCCCATTCAACACTGTGAGGTTTTTGATGCATGGGGCATCGATTTCATGGGTCCATTCCCTAAGAGTCAGGGATTTGAGTACATTCTATTGGCCGTTGATTATGTGAGTCGTTGGGTTGAGGCCATCCCTGCCCGAGCCGCTGATGCGAGGACAGTTTGCAGATTTTTGAGGAAGCACATCATCACGCGGTTCGGGGTTCCACGAGTTCTGATTTCTGATGGGGGGTCTCATTTCATCAACGACCAGGTGAAGGCCCTTGCTAGCGAGTTCAGTATAGACCATCGTGTTGCCACACCTTACCATCCACAGACGAATGGTCTAGCTGAGGTGTCGAATAGGGAGATCAAGACTATCTTGCAGAAAGTCGTCCGCCCTGACCGAAAGGATTGGTCACAGCTTTTGGACTCGGTCTTGTGGGCATATAGGACGTCTTTCAAGACTCCATTGGGCACATCTCCCTTTCGCCTCGTATATGGCAAGCCGTGCCATTTACCTGTTGAGCTGAGGCACAAGTCACTTTGGGCAGTCACAGATATTCTTATGGATCCAGATGGTGTAGGAGACCAGATGAGGGCAGAGTTAGCTGCTGCCCTGGAGGAGCTTAGAGATACAGCTTTCTCAAATAGCCTACAATACAAAGAGAGAGTGAAGGAGTGGCATGATTCTCATATCAGCCACAAGCATTTTGAGATTGGACAGAGAGTATGGCTGTTTGATGCGAGGCTTCGTTTGTTTCCAGGGAAGCTACAGAGCAAATGGAAGGGACCCTAGTTGGTCAGAAAGGTACACGACAATGGTAGCATTGATATATCCGAGTTGTCTTCTGAGAGTACCTTTCGAGTGAACGGCCAGCGGCTCAAACCATTTCTAGATCATGAGCCACGGGACGTTATTGTTGCCCCTATTCATTTTGCGTGAGATGTGGTCTCTTGACTCACATCTTTTGCATCTCACGCCTGATTTTCACTGTTCCTCCGCCCTTGTATAGATCCAGTTGTCCATATCATTCTATTCTTTATGTCCCACATCCCTTTTCCTCATCTTATGATTATGCTATACTTAGGGTGTACTTTACCCTAAGTATAGGGGGGATGTAGGACCTGCGGGTATTCTTTTCATTCGTTCTGCTCCTGTTTTGCTGCCTATACTTAGGGATATTTTACCCTAAGTATAGGGGGGCAGACTCTGTATCTTCTTCACTCAGATTTCCCTTCATGTACAGCTTGCTATACTTAGGATTAGTTAATCCTAAGTATAGGGGGAAACCACCGAGTTCCTCTCATTCTATTCATTCATTCGTTTCTGTACTCAGCCATTCCTTTTCACTTCCCTTTTACTAAGCACGAGTTATGTCTTCTTCATCGCTCTTGATCACTCTGAGGACATCGTTCGAGCTAAGTATAGGGGGGTGTGTATATATTTCATATATACTTTAGCCATAACTCGTACTTTGTGTGAGTGTGTTAAAAAATAAAATGGCTAAAAATCACAAAAATTAAAAATTTTTTCATGTACATAAACGTCTTTTATCATGCGCATACATAGATAGTGTACAAAGTATTTTTGTAAAAATGATTTCAAAAATCTTTTGTGTAAAGCTTGTGTAAATATTTTTGTATCAAAATTATGTATATAGTACAAAATTTTTCCAAAATGTTTTGAAAATCAAAAGTTTGCAAAAATCTTGTGTAAATATGTGTAAAGATCTTTTTGCAAAACTTGCACCTCATGCATCATTTATCCATGATTTCAAAACATTTTTCAAAAATTTTGCATGATTGTAAAATTTGTGTGAATAAGCATTTTGTGTACATATGTATATAGTTTTTCTGGATGAGAGTTGACATTTAAACTAAGCCTGGAATTAAATTGAGAAATGGAGCTTGAATAAGATCTTAATCCACCTAACTTTAAGAGGAACCTTATAGGACTTAGGGTTAAGGCTTTTCAGGTCCATACGGACTTAATTCTTTGAGTCCACTAGGCTATGAGCATATGTCATCTTGATGAGCCTAAGTAGAGCACTTAACACACACGCATGACTCTTAGAGACAATGGCTTGACTTGCACTAGCACGTTACACATGGCTCTCCACGGATGAGGTGTGAGGAGGCAGTTTCCTTTGGCTTGGGGTAGCATATGAGGGTAGTACTTCTAGGCGGAACCTCTCTTCTTCTTCTAGTGAAGGAAGTGCGTCTCAACTTGGTCTAGTGGTGATGAAGGCTAAAGACAGAAGCTGTGGGTTGCAATAAAGCTTCAAAAGAGGGATAGTCTACTGGCTCAAGAGGAAAATTTCTTGTATATATGCTGCACCATGTAGATATGTTGTATAGAAGTCCTTGAACAAAAATTGTAAAATGCAAAAAGAACTCCAAAAAAAGTGGTGGGTCGGATTGAAAATTTAATAACCCCCACCGGAGTGTATATAGTCAAATCAAGCAAAAGCTTATGGTATCCATGGTACATCTCATGAAGCTTGCAACGGGAGACTTAGCTACACTGGCTGAGCTTCCAAAAGTCTATACTTCTTCCCCCTCTTCTTGAGCCGGTTGCACTTGAACTTAGAAGGGAATACCCGCTTCTCGAGGAAAGAGTTGCTAGACCGAGGCATTAGAGTTACCAGGTTGACGGAGGTTGTTTCTTTGTTACTTCTGAGGTGGGAGCCACATATCACTTACACTGCATGGAAAGATTCATGGTCATTAGAGTTTGTGTATGTAGACTTGTTCTGATCTGGTTTATTGAGGAGTCTTGCCCATAGATTGGTGGAACTTAGAGACTGTTGAGTTTCAAGCCTAAGTCTAAATAAGGTTCCGACACATTAATAATCCAAAGATCTGATCGAGGTCCATACCCCAATTTGATGAAGGCAAGTTTAATAATCAACCTTGATCCATGTACATCCTCTTTTTCTTTTTCTTTCTTTCTTTTTCACTTCTTTTTCAAATAAGTGTTGCTAAGGGACTAGCAAAGTTAAGTATAGGGGGGTGATGAATACCCATTCATCACTCTTTATTCTTATATTTTAGCAACAAAAACCTTTGCAAATGCATGTAGATATATGTAAATATAGATAATTACCAAAAGCATGCATTGTGTAAAAACCTACAATTAGCATGTTTTTGTGCAAAAATAAAAGAATAAAGATTAAAAAGAAAAAGAGGGAAATATTTAGAATAAATATTGAGCAACCTAACCCATGGGAGGGCTCAGCATGGGCCTGACCGCATAAAGCCAAAGTAGGGGGAGATAGGGGCTCAGGTGTGTAAATATTTATGTAAATAAATATTGATATTTTACTCACCAAAAATATGCTTGTAAATACTTGTATATATTTATAAAATATAAAAACCAATAGAAAAAGTTAAAAATCAAAAAGACTAAAAATATCCCTTTCGTCATGTACATAAACCACTCTTCCATATTTATTTAACCTTGTAAATAAATAAAATTATTTTCCAAACTTTTTGTAAATATTCTATATTATCTATTGCAAATAAATAAAATAAAAACAATTAAAAATCAAAACAAAATAAAAATAGAAAAATTAAAAATATAAAAATACATTGTACATATACCATGTATATAGATGTATATATATTTATCTTACCTATGTACATAAAGAATAAAAATAAAATAAAAATACCTTTTTATTCCTTATTTTATTCTATAAATAAATAAAACATAAAATAAGGATAAAATTGTATAAAAATAATATATATAAATCAAAAATCAAAACCCTATATATATTGTATATACCTATATCTAGTACATATTTTGTATATAGCCTATTTTTATTTCCAAAAATTAATTAAAAATCACCAAAAAATAGAAAAAAATAAAATAAAAATAATTCATGTTTTAAGTTTTTGCAAAATCGGCCATTTGCTATCTTATTTTTGAGCTTCAAAGTTTAGCCACGTGGCCTGATTCCATTGGGTCCTGGGGATGTTGACCGCCCGGTCAACTAGCCCCCCCCCAGGACCACTTCTCACGGGTCTGAGCAGCGGACCTGATTTCTCCAATTTTTGCCCGCTCAACCCGATCACCATTTCATCAAACCCCGGCTCCGAATTGCTCACGTCATATCCGTCAACCCCGCCGGGGTATCCACCTCGAGATCCGCGCTCCAGAATGCCCTACCCGCGCTCGTCTTCTCGGACCCCTCCGGCATATATAAGCGAGCTCCGCCACCTTCTATTGCGATCTTTGGTCATTCGCCTCCTTCCCTGTGAGCTCCAGAGAGACCGCGAGAGTGACAGCGAGCGATCCCACTTGTTGCAGCAAGGAGAGGAGGAGGATTCCTCTGATCCGGCGACGTAGCCGCCGTAGCTCCGCCACCTAAGCGAGCTTCGAGCCTCGGGCCGAGACGTCCCTTGAGGCCAAGACCGGGAGCCTCCCCAGCTCTGCCACAGTCTCACCGATCATCCAGGCAACCCCGTAGCTCCGCCATTTCTTTCAATTTCCGTTTTCCCCCAAATCGCGCCGCCGTCGTGTTTTTTTCGATTCACCCCGGTTCCGACCACCATCCGACCATCGGACCCGACCCCCACGTTCACCTCTCTCCGACGCACGTTCTCCACCCACTCACTCAACCCAGCTCGCACAGGAGCTGGGAACCGGGCTCCTCCGTCCACCACCTTCGCCGGAGCCCGCCACCCCGACGCACCAGCCACCTTCGCTTCGCCTAACCGGGTCGAGGCAGTTTGCCCTCGACCCGCGAGTCTTCTGAGCCACTTTGCAGGTCCTACCGAGCCCATCTGAGGGCTCGGGCATTCAGGCCAGGAGACCCAGCTCCGCCGACCGCGCCTGAACTCCTCGGAGCTCGGGCCGATCATCGGAGCATCGCAGTAGACGCGGGAGCGCTCTAGCTTTCTTCTCCGACCATCAGAGCGCTACAAGGAGGAGGCCAGCGCCCGCACGAGCCCGGCGAGTCTCGCTGGGGACCAGTTCTTCCAGCATCCTCCATTGCCGTTGGATCACCCTCCAGCTCCAGAAGCCATCTCGACCGTTGATCCCTGGAGCGCCCTTCGACGTCAGATCTGAGGAGGCTGATCTGGACCGTTAGATCCACACGTGTCTTGGCCTCGACCATAGGATCAGCCAGAGCAGTACCAGAGCTGGAGTGCCACCCCCATCTGGACCGTCCGATCTACACGTGGCGCGCATCCAACACCCCCGCTTAATAAAGGGTAATTTACCCTTAGGCCCCTGTTTTCACTTTATTTTGTTTTAGTCCTGTAAGTGTTTTAGTCAGTTGTTTAGTTTTAGGTTAAATTGCACATTGGACCCTGAGCTTTAGTTTATTTGCATTTATACCCCTGCCAGTTGTGGACACGTGCTTCGACACGTGATTTCTTTGGGTTATTGCAGTAGATACCCCTGAAGTTCTAGATGTTCCTAAATGAATGAAAGTTTTTAGATATTTGCATTTATACCCCTGTGCGTGGTTTATTTGAGCATGTGCGATATTTTTTGGGTTATTTACAGATAAGCCCTTGGACTTTTGGTACTTATTACCAATAAGCCCTCGGAACTTATTTTTCCTTACATTTGGGTCCCTGTGTGCCCCAGGCACGTGCTTGGCACGTGTTTTGCTGGGTATTTTGCACCAAGACCCCCAGAACTTTGGGTATTTGCACTTTGGTCCCTGTGCACAGTGCCCTGTCTCTATTTTTGAATAAAATATCAAATCACCTCCAAATCCAACGAAAATTTGACACATGGCTCCTGCCATGGTGTAGGATTTTTGTAGATTTTTGAGGACATTTTTGATTTTATTTGGTATTTTTAAAAATTCAAAAACCTCTATTTTTGTCACTGTCTAGTTTTAAAAATCACAAAAAATATAAAAACTCACTTAAAAATTCTATAAAAATTAGCTACTGTTTAGTTTAGTTTGTTTGATTTTCCAGCCAATTTTGGCTATTTTTCATTACTGAAAACCACTAAAAACTTAAAAACACTCAAAAACCCATAAAAATTCTAGTAAATAAATTAAAAATTCAAAAAACAATAAAGTTGGTACCTAAATTTTCCTTGTTTTACCTACTTTACAGGGAAATTACCTCCAGGCCATTTTGAGCCCTTAGATATTTTATCTAAGGACTTTTGGCTTGGCTGGATAGTACCACTGTTTGTAGCTACTGTTTGATTTTTAGAAAATAAAATTAACATCAGAAAATTATCAAAAATTCAACAAAAACATAAAAAAATTATAAAACACATAAAAATATTTTTGTTTTGATTTTTGGTTGATTTTTGGTGCTTGAAATAATTTGTTGAATTGTGTTCTTCCTTGCTTTACTTATTTTCTTTATATATTAAAAAATCCTAAAAAATATAAAAATAATTAAAAACCACTAAAAATATTTTGTTCTTTTATTTTCTTTATTTTGACTACTTCGTAGGCCTCTCGGCCAACCCGTGCTC
Source organism: Ottelia alismoides (assembly GCA_037367405.1). Classification (NCBI taxonomy): domain Eukaryota; kingdom Viridiplantae; phylum Streptophyta; class Magnoliopsida; order Alismatales; family Hydrocharitaceae; genus Ottelia; species Ottelia alismoides. Next base: position 752,264 of record JAZKJV010011156.1, on the reverse strand, counting down.
CTTGAGTTCGACCATGGGTGCTATACCAGGTTAATCACATAGCAGGACCGCTATTCGTGTTTCGATCGATTTTATTTTCATTAGTGGTTCAAATTTTCTTTATCAAGTGCATCTGAGTGACCGAGGTCGCAACGACCTATTTAGCACCTTTACCTTAGTTGCTCGGATTTCCGCTGATCAATACTCTCGCCCTCGACGCGAAAGTACACCTTCCCGCTATCATGATCAGTCACCGCCTTGGCTGTGGCCAAGAACGGACGACCAAGGATGATGGGGGTATCGGCCACTGACTCAGGGATCTCCATGTCCAACACTACGAAGTCCACGGGGAATTTCAGGCCCTGAATCGTGACGATAACGTCTCGCAACAACCCCTTCGGCCTCTTGACATATCGATCAGCAAACTGAAGGACTGTCCGGCTCTGTCTAAGAGTGCCCAACTCGAAGCGGTCGAGAAGGGCTGCCGGAAGGAGGTTGATCGACGATCCGCTATCCAATAGAGTCCGGTCGAACCTCTGCTCACTAATCTGACATCTGACATACGGTGCCCCTGAATCTGTCCTCTTGGCCGGCAGACGGTTCTAAATCGCAAAACACGTGGCTTTCGTCAGCACATGAATCTCGGAAGGGTGGTTCCTCCTCCTCCTCCTGACTGTGGTCCTGTCTCTCAAAGATCGCTGAAGAAGGGGGATGTGCTGCAAAGCCTCCTGGAGGGTCAGCTGGATGTGGAATCTATCGATCATGCTCTGACTGAACCCCTCCTGCTCTCTCTTTTTTGGATCATTTTCTTTTTTTCTTCCTCTTCCCCATCTGAAGGGCTCTAGGGAAGGGGATCACAGGGTCCTTCTCAGATGAAGGACTAGGAAAAGGTCTAGACGGCTCGACGACCGGATCCACACATACATCACTCACCACAGTGGGACCAGAAGAAACTAAACCTTTTCCTTTATTCAAAATAGTGTTCTGAGATACATGAGAATGAGGAAAACAACTGCTCTCTCTACAAAAACACCGGTGGCCTCAGTACCACCATGGGCTGGCTCTGCTACTGGACGTCTCGTGGCCTCAGTACCGCGGGCTGGCTCGGCTCCTCGGGTGGCATCAGCACCACCTCCTCGAACTGGTGAAGTGGCGGCCTCAGTACCGCCGGTAGAATCAGCATCCTTGGTGGCATCAGCACCACCCTCATCATCATGTGCGGCCTCAGTACCACTCTCCTCCTTCTCATCTAGCGCCCTGGGTGGATCCTCGAGTAGTCGCTCAGATGAGGCGCCGCTTGCTGGTGCTCTACCGCTCCTAAGTGTAACAAAATCAGCATCAAACAGATCTGAAGACATATCATTAAATGGATCACTAGGAGTAGTATGCTCAGTGTCAACTACCTGATCAGACTTCCTCTTCAGGCTGTTCGGATTCGGCTCTATCTGCGCAGGGATGGCGGCCTTCCCTCTCATCAGGTCTCACATCTCCTGGCGGAACTCGTCCATCTCCCGTCTAAATGTAGCCTGCTGGTCCGTGAGGAGGCGGGCTATGTCATCCAAGGCGGGGCTCTCATGGGAGCCCGACGGGTAGCCTCTCTGGTGTTGAGGCTGCTGGAACTGGTGCTGCTGGTAAGAGGGGTAGGAGGAAGGATGTTGCTGCTGGTGTGCTTGGTGAGCCTGCTGCTCACGTCTCCAAGACTGTCCCTGCTGCTGATAGGGACGAGGAACGCCGGACGACTGCTGGTGTGACTGATAGGCTGGGGGCCGCTGCTGCGGCTGGTGATCTCTCTGCTGGCCATACTGCCCTCCCTGACCGGATGACTGCTGCTGGGGCTGGGCACCTCCACTCCCCCACCTGAATCCGAGATGGTTTCGTCGGATCCCAGGCTGGGGGCGGTCATACCAAATCCCGTTGACATCCATCAACGGCTCTGCATCGTAGGGGGCTGGCGGGAGTACTGCCAGAGGCTGATCCGGCTGGTATACCACCATCTGCATGTCTGGAGATGGTGGTGACTGGTAGGAGGGCTGCTGCGGCTGGTACGACTCCGCCTGTACAAGGTGAACCTGTCTAGGCTGCTGTAAGGAGCTGGAGCGCTGGGACGAGCTGCTGCTGCTGCCGGAGTAGCCTCGCGACTAAAGACGGGGCTGTGAAGCCGTCTGTGCCTCCTGGAGACACATGAGCTGGGTCTTCATGTCGCTCAGAGTCTGTGCCATCTGCTCCATCTGCGTGATACCCTGGCACTGCCTCTTCTCAATCAGCTCCATGCGGTCCAACTTCTCGCTGATGATACCCATGTCCGCAGCGGACGACTCTGCCTGTGCTGCTGCGACTGCGGACAAACTAGATGGACCTGCATCGACCCGTGCTATCCTTTGGTACTGCACGGATCCTAGCTGCTGCTGGGGTCTCCCCTGTGTGTACAATCGGGTCTGAGACATCACCATGTAATTCTCGGCCATCTCCTCGAAAATGGCCCAGACCTGGTCGTGATCCTTGGTGAAATAGGACCCGCCGCAAGAAGCATTCACCAGGCTCTGGAGCTCTGGTGTCAACCCGCTGAAGAAGCTCTGAACTAGGTTCGGCTTCGTGATGTCGTGGTGCGGGCATCGGTCTGTGAGCTCTCGGAACCTCTCCCATGCCTCATGGAATTGCTCGTTGGGGAGCATGGAGAAGTTGCTGATCAGGGCCCTCGCTGCATTCGTCCGCCCGAGTGGATAGTACTTGTTCAAGTACTTGGTGCGGAGCTGCTCCCAGGTGTAGACAAACTTCCCCAGATGCTTCAGCCAGGTGGCTGCTCTATCTGCCAGTGAAAAGGGGAAGGCGATCATCCGAATCGTATCCTGGTCCACATGGCGGTCGTGGACAGTACTGCAAATCATCAGGAACTCCTGGAGGTGAAGATGGGGCTCCTCGGTGGCAAGTCCGTGAAAACGGGGAAGTATCTGCAGGGTGTTCGGGGGGAACTTGAAGTCCCCCACGATAGCAGGCACCACTACCCAATGATGCATCAGTGTAGATCCGGGGTTGTGCAACTCCCGCATCGGTCTCGGTGGTCCACCTGCCGCAGCGGCTGCCGCTGCGGCGGCGGCGGCTGTTGCTGCTGCTGCGGCTGCTGCGGCTCGTGCCTCTGCATCTGGTCCGTCCTCAGGCTCGCTCTGATCTCTCTCTGCTCTGAGTCGCTCCAACTCTCTCCTCATCTCAATCATAAAAGCTCCCTGATCTCTCAACTGCTGCTGAAATGTCTCTAAAGAGGCGATCAGGGTGGAGTTGATCGCTCCTGGTCCAGGACAAAATGTTGATCGCCTCGTGGACCTCCGGGGTGATTCTCAGAACTGCCGGCCATGACGTCTGCAAAATTAAATGAGCCCAACTCAGGTGCTGTCAAATCCGCTAATCTCTCCTCGGGCTCATGTCTCTCAGTACCAAAAGAAAGGGGATCGAGGGGGAACAGGGCGGAGTCATACTCGGGCTCGGAGAGCTGGTCTCGGCTCTCGCGGGCCAACCTAGATGATCGGGTAGACGTGCCCGAAAGCGGTGCAGCCAGAGGCTGCCTAAGAGAGCGTCTACCCATCATCTTGATCTGGCGAGTAGTGCGGATGAGATCTGGAGAAACTATGATCACAAAACAAACCCCCGGTTCACCAACGCAACGCAAGCTGAAGACCGTGAAAGTTCGGTCAAATTATCTTGTCGATTTTATTAGGTGAACACACAAAATATCAGAGCACTTACGTGACCTGTTAGGATACCCGATGTTACCCCAACCGACTGGCCCGCACGGAAGAGTCGGTAATCAGTCGGGACTAGCACCGGAGGGCTCTACCTAGGGTGCGGGTCACTCTCTCGCGCATCCAAACCATACAATGAGGGGGTTGCTCTCCCCAAGACAAAATTTCTAGGGTGAGCGTCTTTTAAGATCAATAGTGTTAACCAGTCCCAATTTTATGGTTTTTCTTTTTAATATTTTTCAAATATCAAACAAACGCCTAACGAATTTTTCGGTTCTCCTGATTATTTAATCCAAAATAGGGGGGAGAAGATGAAAAAACCGATGCGCGATGAAATCAATGATGCATGCTGAGTCAGAAATGCGTACCTTGTCTCCAGCACTCTACATGCAAGTGATCCGCGCAGAATTTAAAGACTGAAAATAAACTACCTAAATGATGCAGGCGGAAAACCAAGGCCCTAAACAGCAGTGCTACTCGAAAGAACGGCTAGCCGACCACCAGCCTTCAATACAAAGGGTCCGGTCTAGACCCACCCCTCCTCTTCTCGACAGGTCGAGTTCAGGAGTAGCGCTTGACGGGGTGGGCTTGCGGCGCGTAGGCTCGGAGGTGATGGAACGACTATTTTATTATTATTTTTATTATAGGTCCAATTATCGCACTATAGGAACAGGCAATTATATTAGGGTGTTTGGATCCTATGAGTTACGTCACAATCAAGCAGAAAATCCTACGGCTAGGGGCTCGATCAAAAACCGCGTAAACACCGTAAAAGGCAGTAAAAAGGGAAGAAAACAAAGCCGCGTAAAAAGCCGCGAAAAACTCCTAGGGTCCCCCGAGCACACCGGTGCTCGGCGAAACAGACCCGCTAGGTCAAACACAGTTCAAGTCCAGTCTGAGTCCCTGTATTATTACAACAATAATAGTCAAATGAGACCTAATCTAACCTCACCCACTCAACTCTCTCTCTCGCTCTCTCCTACAGCTCCGTGCAGAAGGGAGCTGCCTCCGAGTCTCGCGGTTGCGTCGGCTTCTCGAAATCGGCCGCCTCAATCCTGGGCCCTCGCAAGAAAAAGAGACAAGTGGTCAGTCCAGATTATTATATAAAAATGTCAGGAAAAATATGTATATCTACAGAAATCTATACAAAAAGCTGCGAAAATCAAAAGCCGCGGAAAAACTCAAAATGTGACTACTAAGCCGTGCTCCCCGGCAACGGCGCCATTCTGACGACACGAAAAGCCTGATCACTCGGGTATAAGGTACTAGAAATAGGTCGTCGCGACCCAAGCGATCAGACCGTGTTGATCAAGAAAAATGAACCACTCAAGACAGATAAAATCAATCAAACACGAATAGCGGTCCTGCTATGTGATTAACCTGGTACAGCACCCAGGGTCGAACTCAAGGAGCACGGGTTGGCCTCTCGGCCTACGAAGTAGTCAAAATAAAAGGAGAAAATCTTTTTAGTGGTTTTTAATTTGTTTTATATTTTTTTAGATTTTTAATGTGTAAAGAAAATAAGAAAAGTGAAGAAATACACACTTCAACAATTTATTCAAAGCATCAAAAATCAACCAAAAATTGGAATAAAAATATTTTTTTGTATTATATATTTTGTAGTGTTTTTGGTGAATTTTTGAGAATTTTCTGATGTTTATTTTATTTTCTAAAAATCAAAGAGTGAAGCAAACAGTGGGTACTGTCCATCCGAGCCAAAAAGCCCTAGATAAAATATCTAAGGGCCTTAAATTGGCCTGAAGGTAATTTTCCTGTAAAGATGATAAAACAAGGAAAATTTAGGTACCAATTTTATTATTTTTGGATTTTTAATTTATTTACTAGAATTTTTATGGGTTTTAAGTGTTTTAAGTTTTTAGTGGTTTTCTGTAGTGAAAAATAGCCAAAATTGGCTAGAAAATCAAACTAAGTAAGACAAACGGTAGACAATTTTTATAGAATTTTTAAGTGAGTTTTTATATTTTTTTTGTGATTTTTCAAACTAGACAGTGACAAAAATGAAGGTTTTTGAATTTTTAAAAATATCAAACTAAATCAAAAATGTCCTAAAAAATCCACAAAAATCCTACACCATGGCAGGAGCCATGTGTCAAATTTTCGTTGGATTTGGAGGTGTTTTGATATTTTATTCAAAAATAAAGATAGGGCACTGTGCACAGGGACCAAAGTGCAAATACCCAAAGTTCTGGGGGTCCTGGTGCAAAATACCCAGTAAAACACGCACCACGCGCGTGCCTGGGGCACTCAGGGACCTAAATGTAAGAAAAATAAATCCCGAGGACTTATTGGTAACCGGTACCAAAAGTCCAGGGGGCTTATATGCAAATAACCCAAAAAATATCGCACATGCTCAAATAAACCACGCACAGGGGTATAAATGCAAATAAGTAAAAGATTTCATGCATTCAATAACATCCAGAACTACAGGGGTCTCTATTGCAAATAAACCAAAATATCACGTATTGACGCACGTGTCCACAACTGGCAGGGGTATAAGTGCAAATAAACTGAAGCTCGGGGTCCAATATGCAAATACACCTAAAACTAAACAACTGACTTTGATATTTACAGGACTAAAACGAAATAAAATAAAGATAGGGGCCTAAGGGTAAATTACCCTTTATTAAGCGGGGGTGCTGGATGCGTGCCACGTGGAGATCTGACGGCTGCGGATGATGGGCGCTCCGGATCGTCTCTCCTCGGATCGAGCGGTGTTGGTGGCTCCAAGGATGGACGGCCAGGATCAAAACTGGAGCGAGGGTGAGGCGATCGACGGCAACTGGAGGTCCTCGAAGAACAGGTCCCCGGCGAGCTTCGCCGGGCTCGTGCGTGCACTGGGCTCCTCCGTGGAGCACTCTGATGGTCGGAGAAGAAAGCTGGAGTGCTCCCGCGTCTGCCGGTGGGCTCCGGTGGTCGAGCCGAGCTCCGAGGAGCTCGGGCGAGGTCGGCGGAGCTGGGTCTCCTGGCTGGATGACGAAGGGCCTCAGATGGCCCTCGTTTTGACCTGAAAAGCGAACCAGAAGATTCACGGGTCGAGGGAAAATTGCCTCGACCCGGTTAGGCGAAGTGGGGGTGGCTGGTGCGTCGGGACGGCGAGCTCCGTCGAAGGTGGTGGACGGAGGAGCTCGGTTCCCAGCTCCTGTGCGAGCTGGGTTGAGTGAGTGGGTGGAGAAGGTGCATCGGACGAAGGCGAACGTGAGGGTCGATTCTGATGATCGAGATGGGTGACGGGGTGGTCGGAATCAAAGAAATACGTCGGCGGCGCAAATTGGGGGTAAATGGAAATTAAAGGAAATGGCGGAGCTAAGTGGCTACCTGGGTGAACGGAGAGACTGGGGAGGAGCAGGGGATGCTCCTGGTCGTCGCCTCGAGGGTCGTCTCGGCCCGAGGCTCGAAGCTCTCGCTGGTGGCGGAGCTGCGGCGACTACGTCGCCGGATCGATGGAATCCTCCTCCTCTCCTCGCTGCAACAGGCTCAGGCGCAAGCTGTCACCTCACACACTCTCTGGAGCTCACAGGAGAAGAAGGCGAATGGCCAAAGATGGAGAGAGGAGGTGGCGGAGCTCGCTTATGTATGCTGGAGGGGTCCGAGAAGGATGGCTCGGGTAGGGTCGTGGTGGCGCGCGGATCCCAAGGTGGATGCCCGGCGAGGGTGTTGGATGTGGGAGGATCAAAACGGAGCCGGGGTTTAGGGAAATGGGTGTTGGGTCGAGCGGGCGAAATTTCGAGAAATCGGGTCCACGACCCAGATCCGCGAGAAGTGGTCCTGGGGGGGGGGGGGTAGTTGACCGGGCGGTCAACATCCCCAGGACCCAATAGGATTCGGCCACGTGGCTGGATCTTGAAGTGACAAATAGGGGTAGCTAGGGGCCGAATTTGCAAAAACTCAAAATACAAAATATTTTTGTTTTATTTTTTTCTATTTTTTAGTGATTTTTAATTAATTTTTGGAAATAAAAATAAGCTATATACATAGTATGTAATATATAGGTATATGTACACTATTAGGGTTTTTGATTTTTTTTATTTTTAATTATTATTTTTATGCAATTTTATTCTTATTTTATATTTTATTTATTTATATTATAAAATAAGGAATAAAAGGGTGTTTTTATTTTATTTTTCTTATTTATATACATAGGTAAAATAAATATATATGTACATCTATATACATGGAATATGTACAATGTATTTTTGTATTTTTAATTTTTCTATTTTTATTTTGTTTTGATTTTAATTGTTTTTATTTTATTTATTTACAATACATAATATAGACTATTTACAAAAAGTTTGAAAATTAATTTTATTTATTTACAAGGGTAAATAAATATATAGATGTGGTTTATGTACATGATGAAAGGGGTATTTAATTCTTTTTGATTTTTAACTTTTTCTTTTGGTTTTTATATTTTATAAATATATACAAGTATTTACAAGCATATTTTTGGTGAGGAAAATATATTTATTTTATTTACATAAACATTTACACACATGAGCCCCTATCTCCCTCTACTTTGGCTTTTATGCGGTCAGGCCCATGCTGAGCCCTCCCTTGGGTTTGGTTGCTCAATATTTATTCTAAATATTTCCCTCTTTTTCTTTTTAATCTTTATTCTTTTATTTTTGCACAAAAACATGCTAATTATAGATTTTTACACAATGCATGATTTTGGTAATTATTTGTATTTACACATATCTACATGTATTTGCAAAGGTTTTTGTAGCTAAAATATAAGAACAAAGAGTGATGAATGAGTATTCATCACTCATCCATGGCCAAAACCTCCATGTTCCTCTACCTTCTTTCTAAGATTACCACCTCATTTCTCCACTAAATTTAAAGCTCAATACCTCAAATCAAAGCTGTGAAAGAGAGGAATGTGGATCAAGTGTTGCATGTAAGATCAAAGGCCAAAAAAGAGGAGAAATCAAGCCTTGAAGCTCAAGTGGTGGACTGTTCTACACTTGTTCTTGGAGTGTTCTTCCTCAAGCTTTTGAAGCTTGAGTTTGAGGCACAAATTATGCCCCTCTTTGCTGCCATTAAGATAGAATTTTCTCCACTCTATGAGCCTTGTGTTGAGCTGCTATATCGAGGATTTGATTGTGATTCTTGTTGGGTTTTGTTTTGGTATTTGTTGTGGTTTGATGAATGATTTTTGGGAGTTTCCATATCTAGTTTTGCATGAGAAATCTGAGTTCTTGGTTTGATTTGGGAGAGTTTCTTGAGCTCTTTTAGTGGACTTTGGTTGCTGTTAGACCCTCCATCATGTTGACTTTAGATACATGTGAAAAATTCGAAATTCTATGATGATTTTGGGTTTATGGCTGCTGTTCATATGACCTGCAACAAATTTCAGATCTGTGTTCTTGTGTTTTGCATGTGTTGTTGCATGATTCTTGTATGATATAAGGGCTATTTTCGAGTATACTTACTTGTTGATATATACTCTTTCATATTAACCTTCAGTCCATGAAGTTATTTTAGAAAAATGAGGAGTTTTGAGGAGTTATTGACTACCTATATCATACTTGTCACTGAATATCCAGATATATCCATGCACTTTAAATTAGAATTTTAAGATGCATTTGGGGAGTTTCTTCATGTCTCCTTGAGTGAAATTACTTGTTGATATATACTCTTTCATAGTAATCTTCAGTCCATGAAGTTGTTTTAGAAAAATGAGGAGTTTTGAGGAGTTATTGGCTACCTATATCATACTTGTCACCGAATGTCCAGATCTGTCCATGCACTTTAAATTAGAATTTTAAGATGCATTTGGGGAGTTTCTTCATGTCTCCTTGAGTGAAATTACTTGTTAATATATACTCTTTCATATTAACCTTCAGTCCATGAAGTTGTTTTAGAAAAATGAGGAGTTTTGAGGAGTTATTGACTACCTATATCATACTTATCATTGAATGTCCAGATCTGTCCATGCATTTTAAATTAGAATTTTAAGAGGCATTTGAGGAGTTTCTTCATGTCTCCTTGAGTGAAATTACTTGTTGATATATACTCTTTTGCTCTCTCTGCTGTGGATATTCCACGGAATTACCAGGAAGCATTGAAGGATAGTTGTTGACATTTGGCTATGGAGGAAGAGACGGCTGCACTGCGATCACGTGGTACCTGGACCTTGGTATCTCCACCTCCTGGCGCATCAATTATCAGTTGCAAATGGGTCTTTACTGTTAAATATCATGCAGATGGTAGTCTGGATCGCTACAAGGCCAGATTAGTGGCACGAGGGTTTACTCAAACTTACAACGTTGATTACCTGGATACTTTTTCTCCAGTAGCTCGATACTCTACTCTCCGTGTCCTTCTTACAGTGGCTGTGGTACGTGATTGACCCTTGTTTTATCTAGATGTTAAAAATGCATTTTTGTATGGTGATCTACATGAGGAAGTCTACATGCAGCAGCCACCTGGGTTTGCTGCTGAGGGGGAGCAACAAGACCCTTCTATATCATGTCACGAGCGTAGTGACAGTCCATCTCTATGTGCTTCATCCTCTCATGAAAGGCTAAGTTGTTGGTAATGAAAAAAGCAACATGATTATCACATTGGAGATGCATGGGAAGAGGCACCTCCATAGTCAGATCAGTAAGAACAGATCTGACCCACATCATCTCTGTGCTAGCATGCACCATAGCCATGTATTCCGACTCAGCACTTGATCTTACAACCACAGTCTGCTTCTTACTCTTCCATAAAACAAGAGAATTCCTTAGAAACACAGCAAATTCTGATATAGACTTTCTATTCTTTGGACACCCAGTATAATCTGCATCTGCAGACGCTGTAACTGAGAGAGATGAGCCTCTGCTGAAAGGTCCAGTACCACGTGAAATCTTCAAGTATCTCAGAATCATATGGATTGCATCCATATGTACCTGTTTGGGTTGCTCCATAAACTGACTCACTTTGCTCACGGCAAAGGATATGTCGGGCTTAGAATTAATCACATATAGTAGCTTGCCAACAAGCTCTTTGTACCTCCTCTTGTCGACCTCCTCAATATCATCATCATAGAGCTTCATGCCCGATTCAAGAGGAGTAGCGGCAGGTCTGCAACCTACCATACTTGTCTCTGAAAGAAGATCTGTAACGTACTTCCTCTGGATCATCAGAAGACCATGCTGGTTCCTGGCAAACTCCAGTCCAAGGAAGTAAAGTAAATATCCAAGGTTCTTGGTCACAAACTGCTGATCTAGGAAGCCCTTGGCAACCTGAATGCCATGCTAGTCATCTCCTCAACAATAATATCAACAACGTAAATAAGAACAATAATAGTACCTCTCTGAGTCAAACAAGGAGTGATCGATAGTTGATCTCACAAACCCCTGCTACCCTATAAGTCCAGGAGCCTCTGGAACCACGCTCTTGGACTCTCCTTAAGACCATAGATAGCTTTGTGTACCCTCCAAACCTTCTGACACTCTCCCTCAGCAGCAAACCTAGGTGGATGCTACATGTAGATCTCCTCCTGCAGATCACCATAGAGGAAGGCATTCTTCACATCAAGCTGATAAAGGGGCCAATCTCGTACCAGAGCAACAGAAAGTAGAAAACGCAAAGTATAATGTCTAGCAACTGGTGACAAAGTATCCCCATACCCCACCACATATATCTGGGTGAACCCACGTTTCATAAGTCTCATCTTATAATGATCCACGCTACCATCCGCACAGTATTTAACAGTAAACACCCATTTACAACCCACAACAGATGCATCAGTTAGAGCAGAAACAAGACTCCACGTACCACGTGACTGAAGCTAGGGCTGGCTATCGAGCACAATGAGCCGAGCCAGGCCCTGCCTCGGGCTCGGGCCCAGTGAGCTCGAGCCTCTTATCGAGCCATCTCGGGCTCGATAAGGCTCGAGCCGAGCCCATTATCGAGCCAGTTCGGGCTCGATAAGGTTCGAGTCGAGCCCGTTATCGAGCTTGAGCCCCTTATCTAGCCTAGTATGGGCTCGAGACTAGTCAGGCTCGTTAAGAAAAATAGACATTTTTTTGGTGGAAAAGTGTTCTTACTTGGGCTCGAACTCGCAACCTCCCCTTTGAAGATTGCCTTCCTTACCAGTAGGCCACTATCCAAGTTGTATATAAAAGTTAAATTATAATATATACTATAACAATCTATTTTCTAATAAAAAAGGAAAAAATACTAGTTATCTAATTATAACCTAGATTAACAAAGATAAGTGTAGAAAGTCCAAGTCTATAGCATAATCTACCAATATTGTCGATAGATAAACCACATAAACACATAGTCCATCATTCACAATGTTGCAAAACTAATAGAAAGAAAAATAAACATCATTAGGATTTCACAAAAAGAATATATAAATATATTCCTTATAGAGCCCCTTATTGAGTTATCGAGCCGAGCAGGGCTCGGCTCGAGCTTGACACGCTAAGCTATCGAGCCCAAAAATCTGGCTCAGACTCGGCTCAATAGCCTAATGAGCCAAGCTCACGGGCCCTTATCAAGATAAGCCAGAGCCCGGCTCAACGAGTCGTGACTCAATAGCCAGCGCTAAATGTAGCGCAATCATCTCCTCCATTGCCAATCTCCACTAACTGTCATGAAGGGCCTCCTGATTAGGGATGCAAACGGATATGGATATATCTGTATCCGACCTGCCACCGTATCCGTTTTATACAGATTTTAACATCCGTATCCGTTTTAAAATGGATATGGCTATGGATATCGTTTTGATATCCGTAAACATCCATATTCGTATCCGTATATCCGTTTTTGTGTATAAATATAGTCATAGATTTAGTTTTAACTCCATATAACATAATTATCTATCTCCTTTTACCATATTTATATAACTTTTATGATACAAACACATTTAGAAAATTAATATCATGTGTTTTCCATCCAATTCTTATATATTTAAGTCGATTCTATAGTCTAACATTACTTGTGTGTGATCAATATTCGTTTTACATCAGTATCCATTTTTTAAGAATATGGTAAGATAGTTTTAATATCCGTCAATATCCGTATCCGCATCCGTATTCGTATTAAAAAATGGATAAGGATACGGTAATACCTATATCTGTATCCGTATCTGACCGTTTGCATCCCTACTCCTGAAACGTCCATGGTATCTCTATGGATGATAGTGCCAATGTAAATCTTCTGAAATCCTCTGATAGCCTGTTCAAGGAAACCTAGGCTGCAAGAGAATAAGTAGCACACCTATGTTTCAGCTTACGTAGAGCAATCAGTACATCAAGATCATTTGTCAAATATGTAAAATGTGAGTTCCCCTCTTGAGGGGGCACGTGCTCATCATGTATGGTATAATGATGTACAGACAACTCAATAAGGCCATCAATGAAAACAATGTGCTTATTACATACCTGAGGCGTGCTGGATGTACACATGTTAGCTCTGGAGACCAGACAACATATGTTCTTACAACGGCCCTAACGAGAGGACCTTATCAGAGATGTTGTTCCAAGCTGAGTCTAATTGATATCTACGCTCCAACTATGGGGGAATGATGATATATTAGTTATCTTTGTTACTGTTTTCTTATTGACTATTTCTTTTTCCTTCTTATTGTAATTTTCCTAATAGGTTCCTCTCCTATATAAGAGAAACCTAGGGTCTCTCATAATGATATGCATTTTTCCCTCAATAAAAACTATTGGCTGGACTCATTTGGCCCAAACAGAAAAATGAAACATTTTTAAAAAAATAAAAAATGTGCGAACCACTTGAGCATTATTTAGGGTTCTGAATCGATATGTTCGAGAATTTGCAGCCCCCCGATGGGGCTCTTTGCTGTTCACCCTGCCGCCCCCAAATGGGTTCGGCTCCTCGAGAAAGTACTGTCGCCTGGAGCCATCACCCGGTAATTTAGGGAAGCTGCTTGGAGGGGAGCGGCTTTGCCATGGAGCACCATGAGGTGGGGCTCGCTGGTTGGAGGTGTGGCTCATTGGTAGTAGTCGTTGTCTCCGCGAAGATGGGACAATCGCCTGGAGGTTTCGTTGGATATGGGATGTTGAGGACTACAACTGTCGACTGGATCTTAAAGAAGAAGACTGTGTCCCTCGGTCTTGCTCTTGCTGCTGTAGAGATATTTCCATGTCTTATGTACTGTTTCCGTTTTATTTTTCTTATGTCTATCTTATGTAATTTACCGATATGCCTCTCCTCTATATAAGAGAGCCTAGGGTTTTAGGAATAAACAGATGATAATTTTCTCCCAACATGGTATCAAAGCGGCGGTCCTAGACCGGAGCTCTCGTGCCCTAGCCCTACCTCCAAGCCCTCGCCATCTCCTCTCTCCTCTCCGGACCCGGTGCTGCCGCCCACCTCCTGCTCGCAGCACCGCCCGATCCCAAGTCCCGCGTGCTTCGCCTGACCTGCGTTCGCCGCTCGGCCAGTCTCGTGTGCGCCGCTCAGTCCCATGGCCCTTCCTTCCTCTTTGCGACCCTACCGTGCACCTCTAGCGCCGTCCAGCACGCGTAGCCCCCTCTCGTAGTCTTCCTCGCGCACCTTCCTTTCTTTGATGGATTTGGTTGTGGCCTAAGTCTACACGCACAACCAAATCCAACCATGTTTCTTTAGTCTCTCTCCATCGGCATCATGTCAGAGAGCAAGGTTGATGTTCCCTCTATTGGCACATTCAGAGGTCCATCGCGTATTGTCAAAATGGACGGAACAAATTATGAGCTCTGGGACTGACACTAAAATATGTTAAAATAGACACTAGGGAATTTTTTTGGAATTTTCAAGGTATTTTAATATTTTTTGGTATTTTCTAAGCTAGACAGTGAATAAAAAACATGTTTTTGATTTTTAATAAATATAAAAATAGAATAAAATTAAAAACTAAAACTGTAGCGTCAAAGTACAAGTGCCGAGGAGCTTAACCCTATTTTTGTGGAATTTTTGGATCTAAAAAGATAATTTAAATAATTACAACAAGCATCCAAACAATTAACAGGCTTGGCAGGGGTATATTTGCAATTTCTCAAATCTCCAGGGGCTCACATGCAATTTTCCACAAAGTTTTAAACTAAATATTCAATTTTAGGGACAAATAGCAATTACAAAACCCGCCTGGGAATCGGTGTAAATTACCCACTAGGGCACGTGACTTGCACGCGCCTAGCGAGGACCAAAATGTAATTATCCAAGAACCTGGGGGCTTACACGCAATTTTTCCAAAAAATATAACACGTGATATGAAAGTTTTGGTACTAAAACAAAATACACCAAAGATCGAGGGTACCCTTGCAAAATGCCCACGCCTCACGTGAACTGGTCACGTGAGGTGACGTGGTAGGGGACCTAGTTGCAAATAAGAAAACTACAGGGTTCTAATTGCAAATATTACAAAAATATTATACTGCAGATGAAAGTTTAACGACTAAACTATAAATACAAAATGCGCGAGGGTGTAGATGCAAAATACCCTCGGCACGCGATCCAACGGCGGAGGGAGAGCCACTTAAACACGTGGCGCCTTCTGGACGGCCGATGATGCTTCACTTCGACGTCTGAGATTAGATCTCAGAATGAGATCCAACGGCGGCTCGGCTCGGATGATCTGACGGTCGATGCACGATCTGGGACTCCGCCTCGATCCAACGGTGGCGAAGGTCGGAGCAAGAACCACGATGAACTCCGGCGAGCCGAAGTTCTCCGAGGTCACGCTCCGTCTCCGGCGGTCTTCTTGGCTTCAAAATGCGGCTAGAGCATCCTGGGGTCTTCGTCTACCTCCTGGAGTCGTCAAAAAGCCACGGCGGTGGCCGTGGTGCTCGCTGGGGGCTGGCGGAGCTGTGAGGCTTCGTTGGCTCCGGCGAGCTCAAAACTCGAGCTCCAGATGTCTTCACTTCAGCTTTGACCTGCAAAAATGGTCAAAGGGTCCAGGGCAAACTGCCTAGACCCTTGGATGGTCGTGGGGACTCGTGGATCGAGATGGGGGTGCACGGCCGGAGGTGCGCTCCAGCCAAAGTGCTTGATTTGGCGAGATGATCGATGGAACTTCAAGTTTTTTGAGGGTTTTTCATGCTTAAGCTGACAGGAACAAAATGGCATAAACAAAAAGGTGGGGTGAGCCCTCAATGGCCGGGGCCAGAGGGAAGAAGGATACCTCAACCGGCGTACTCGCGGGAGGTGGTGGAAGCACCTCCGACCTCGGCTGCCTTGGCTGATGGCTTTGCGGTGGAGCTGTCACCTACAGGAAGCTCGGGAGATAGGATTAGGCACGAGGGGTGGACCAGAGAGTGTTCAAAATTCAACCGCAAAGTCGGGGGCTTCTCTTATTTGGTTTGACCCTGAGTTGCAGGGGTCCAAAGACCAAGAAAAATCTTGCGCCACAGTGATGCTTAGCCCGATGTAATCGCATGGCGAGCAAGATGGATAATAGGGGAACGAGATTGCAGAAGGTAGTTTCGCGAAAGGATGAAAGTCTTCGCCTTGAAAAATCCGCAAAAGCGGGGAGAAAACGAGGCGCGCAGAGCTACAGGGGGTAGGTCAGACTGTTGACCTTGGTCAACAGTCGGAGGCACCTGGTTGGTCCACGTGGACCAACCACGGAAAAGACCCAAAGAAATTCTTATTAATTCATTTAAAAATCGAAAATGGCCGAATTAATTTTTGGTTATTAAATGAAAAATGCTTAAAATTTTATGTAGTATTTTATTATGATTTTTATTTATTTTTATGAGGCATATTTTTATAAGTTTATATTTACATCCCTTATAGGTATAATACCTATATACTTTATTACTATATTTTTATTTTGTGTATTTTAATTCTATTATTTTTATTTATTATTTTCTAAAATTATAAAATACTTTTATATACATAAATATATTTTTAGTTTATTTTTCTGATTTATTTTGTATAATTAATAAATTATAAACATGTATGTATAGGTATGTACATAGGTATTGTATCTATGTTTTGTGTATATAAGTATTTTGATTTTGGTTTTTATTTACATTTTTATTTTGATTTTAATATTCACAATTATTATAAGTAATATTTACAACATTATAGAAATATAAAAATGAATAAATAATGAATAAAGAATAAATTGAATATTTTAAAATGTACAAATATACAATAGGGGTCCAAAACTCAACTTTCAAACTGTAGCTCCGCCAAATGCGAAACCACCGCCATTAAATACATTATTTTATTCTATATACAATTAAAGGTGTGTATGCTGCATTTGGAGTTGTCAGTTGTGCGATACGGGTCTGGGAAGTTGGGATTCTGGAATTTTATTCAGACCATAACTTTTTATCTGTACATTATTTTTCTGTGAAATCAATTTTGTATTTTTCTTTATAAAATTATCTACAACTTTCATGTACAAAGTTTCTTTATTTGATGTATAAAAAGTGGAACCAAAAATAGGTCCCAAAATGAATAAAGAATGAATAAAAACTATAGGTATTTTATCTGTATTTCTGACCTTATCTCCCCCTACTTTATTCCTTGTCGACCTATTCATCAAGATGCCTAGGTCTCGGGGTTTCGGGTCATAAAATATTTACAATATTTTATTCTTTTCTTTTCTTTATTTATTCTATAATTTTGGCCTTAATTACAACATTTTATACACTATGTAGATGCACATGCATGAATGCTAAGATGATGTATTTAAGGCTATTTACATGTATTTGCTAGGGTTTTTGGTGCCAAAATGATAGAATAAAGATGATGAAATGTGGATTCATCAAGCAGCTCCGCACCGAGTACTTGAACAAGTACTATCCACTCGGGCGGACGAACGCAGCGAAGGACCTGATCAGCAACTTCTCCATGCTCCCCAATGAGCAATTCCACGAGGCATGGGAGAGGTTGAGAGAGCTTACCGACAGATGCCCGCACCATGATATCTCGAAGCCGGACTTAGTTCAGAGCTTCTTCTGCGGGCTGACACCAGAGCTGTAGGGCCTGGTGAATGCTTCATATGGCGGGTCCTACTTCGCCAAGGATGAGGATCAGGTCTGGGCCATCTACGAGGAGATGGCCGAGAACTATACAGTGATGTCCCAGACCCGACTCTACACTCAGGGACGCCCCCAGCCACAGACTGTGCGGTACTAGAGGATCGCACGGGTCGATGCTGGTCCTTCCACTTCGTCAGCGGCAACAGTACAGAATGAGTCCACAGCTGTCGACATGGGCATTATCAGCGAGAAGCTGGACAGGATGGAGAATATAGAGAAGAATCAGTGCCAGGGCATATCTCAGATGGATCAGATGGCATAGACACTGAGTGACTTGAAGACACAGATCATGTGTCTTCAAGAGGCACAGATGGCTTCTCAGCCCCGTCTTCAGTCTTGAGGAGATACGAGTGGCACCGGCAGCTCGTCCCAACGCTCCAGCTCCGGCCAGCCTAGACAGGTCCATCTTGTATAGGCGGAGACGTACCAGCAGTCGTAGCCTTACTACCAGTCACCACCATCCCCAGACACTCAGATGGTGGTTTACCAGCCGGATCTGCCTCTGGCCATACTCCCTCCACCCACCTACGAGCAGGAGCCGTTGATGGACGTCAACGGGATTTGGTACGACCGTCCTCAGCCCAGTATCCGACGAGACCATTCTGGATTCCGTTGGTCAGCCGGAGGTGACAGTTCCCAACAACAACCTCCAGCTCCGGGTGGCCAGTACGACCATCAACGAGATCACCAGCCGCAGTAGCCCCCAGTGTACCAGCACCGACAGCAGCAGTAGTCATCCCACCCACAACAGTATGGTCCTCGTTCTTATCAGCAGGGACATTCTTGGAGGCGTGATCAGCCTCAACAGCAGTATCATCCCCAGCAGTACCCCTCTCTCCCGCAGCACCAGCTACAGCAGCAACCTCACTACCAGAGAGGCCACCCGTCAGGTTCTCATGGGCCATCATATGAGAACCCATCCATAGATGATCTAGCTCGCCTCCTGATCAAGCAGCAATCTACTTTTAGGCGGGAGATGGACGAGTTCCGCCAGGAGATGCGGAAGATCGTGAGAGGGAAGGCTGCCAACCGTGCCCAGATCTAGCCTAACCCGAACAACCTAAAGAGGAAGTCTGAGCAAGTAGATTTCACAGAGTATGCCACTACGAGTGATTCTTTTGGTGATATGTCTGCATACCTGTTTGATACTAACTTTGTCACACTTAGGAGCGGTAGGATGCCAGCAGGCGGCGCCTCGTCTGAGCGACACCCCCAGGGCACTTCCAGAGCGCCAGACGAGGAGGAGCACGGTATTGGTGCCGCAAGAGATGATGACGGTGGTGCTGATGCCACCATGGATGCTGATCCCATCGACGATACTGATGCCGTCGCTTCACCAGATGGAGGAGGTGGTACTGACGCCACCATTGTTGCCGAGCTAGAGCGCGGTGCTGATGCCGCGAGTCGACATGCCGAGGGTGGTGCTGATGCCATCGTATCTTCTTCTGCTAGTCCTGTAGTCTTTCCATCTGTTCTTGTATGTCAGGACTCATCTGGAAATAAAGGAAAGGGTTTATTTTCTTCTGATCCACCTGTGGTGCTTGATGTATGTGTGGATTCTGACGTGCTTGAGCAGCCTAGACCCTCTCATAGTCCTTCATCTGAGAAGGACCCTGTGATCCCCTTCCCTAGAGCACTTCACATGGGAAAGGGGAAGAAAATAGAAAATCCCAAAAAGAAGCAGCAGGTAGAGTTCAGCCAACAGATGATCGACAACTTTCACATTCAGCTGACTCTCCAGGAGGCCTTGGAGCACATTCCTCTACTCCAGAGTTCACTCAGAGACAGGACCACAGTTAGGAGGAAGAGGAGGAACCACCAGTCTGAGATCCATGTGCTAACCCGGGCCACATGTTTCACGATTCGAAACCGTTTGCCGGCCAAGAGGCAGATTCAGGAGCCCCATATGTCAGATGCCATATCTGTGAGCAGAGGTTCGACCGCACTCTATTAGACAATGGTTCTTCGATCAACCTACTTCCGGCAACCCTTCTCGTCCGCTTCGAGTTGGGCACTCTACGACAGAGCAGGATAGTCCTTCAGTTTGCTGATCGATCTTTCAAGAGGCCGAAGGGGTTGCTGAGGGACGTTGTCATCACGATTCAGGGCCTGCAATTCCCCATGGACTTCGTTGTGTTGGACATGGAGATCCCTGAGTCTGTGACCGATACCCCCATCATTCTTGGTCGCCCATTCTTGTCCACATCCAAGGCATTGACCGACCATGATAGCGGGAAGGTATACTTTCACGTCGAGGGCGAGCATGTACAAATAGAGATGGTCGAGGACTTCAGAGTCAGAGATTCAGCATGCTCAGAGCCGACCACAGATTCAGAGTAGATGATAGATGCAGGGCCAGACATCCACCAGGACTGCAATTTTGTGATCACATATGATGAGGTAGTTTGGGCTGATCCAGTCGCACAGGCCATCCTCTCACCTTCAGAGTCCGCTGATGTAGAGACGCCAGCAGAGGAGAGCCTGGAGAGCGCATTCCTGGTCCAGGATACTGTTCTTGACCGCGTGACAGAGTTTTTTAGTGAGTCTGGTACAGATCCCTCGGAGTCAGATGTTGATTGGGAAGAGTTCAATGATCTTATGCCATGTCTGACTTCCATTGAGCCTGCAGCTAGGGAGGAGGTAGATGCCATGCAGAGCAGAGACAGTCCAGCAGATCAACCTTCTCCAGATACGGATTGTGATCGAGAGTTTCTGTTATCCCATGCGGATTTGGCAGCATTCACTCAAAGCTTTCAGAGGCCATATCCGCCAGCACCTACTTGTCCAGAGCTGAAGCCACTTCCTGCGTCGCTGAAGTATAGTTCCTTGCGGGTGAGCATGAGATGTACCCGGTCATTATCTCCGCTGATTTGACTGGAGAGCAAGAATCCTGTCTGATGGGGTTTTTAAAAAGAACCGCAAGGCGATAGGATGGAGCGTAGCCGATCTCCAGGGGATAAGTCCGGCCCTGTGCTCCCACCATATCTATCTCGAGGATGAGACGAAGCCATCGCGTGCGTTCCAGTGGCGGCTGAACCCGAATCTGAGAGAGGTTGTCATGAAGGAGATCTCGAAATGGTGGAGCGCCGATTTTATCTACCCCATCTCCGACTCCAAGTGGGTCAGTACGTTGCATGTGGTGCCCAAGAAGACGGGCGTCACTACAGTAGTTAGCGAGTCTGGAGAGGAGATCGCTACCCGGGTACCCACTTCTTGGCGGGTCTGCGTGGATTACAGACGACTCAACCAGGCCACCAAGAAGGATCATTTCCCCCTGCCCTTTATCGATCAGATCATTGAGAGACTGGAAGGGAAGAGCCACTACTGTTTCTTGGATGGGTACTTCGGCTACAATCAGATGGCCATCGCGCCCGAGGACCAGGACAAGACTACCTTCACCTGTCCCTTCGGCACATATGCTTTCAGACACATGCCATTTGGGCTATGCAACGCCCCTGCGACTTTTCAGAGATGTATGCTGTATATCTTTTCAGACATGGTGGGGGAGTGCTTGGAGGTCTTGATGGATGATTTCTCGGTTTACGATGACGGTTTTGACTCCTGTCTTGACTGCCTAGATCGAGTCCTTCAGCGATGCATTGAGGTTCACCTTGTGCAGTCTTGGGAGAAGAGTCATTCATGGTGACTCAGGGGATGGTGCATGGCCATATCATCTCCAACAGGGGCATGGAGGTTGATCCGGCCAAGGTAGGTGTCATCAGGAAACTTGCACCACCGTCCAACTTGCGGCAGTTACAGTCTTTTCTGGGGCACGTTGGTTTCTACCAACGCTTCATTCATGATTTCAGTAGGATTGCCCGACTGTTGACTGATCTATTGATGAAAGACACCGAGTTCCTTGTCGATGACAAGTGTCTTTCATCGTTTGAGACTCTCAAGAGATGTGTTGTAGAGGCTCCTGTTCTCCAGCCGCCTGATTGGTCTCTCCCATTCGAGATCATGACGGATGCCTCTGATTTTGCTGTAGGGGCCGTGCTGGGACAGA
This sequence comes from Ottelia alismoides, assembly GCA_037367405.1. Taxonomy (NCBI): domain Eukaryota; kingdom Viridiplantae; phylum Streptophyta; class Magnoliopsida; order Alismatales; family Hydrocharitaceae; genus Ottelia; species Ottelia alismoides. Next base: position 730,521 of record JAZKJV010011156.1, on the reverse strand, counting down.
GGAAGGATGGAGTCCCATTTGCTATTCACTACGCTAGCCGTACATTGGATGCCGCGCAGCGGAACTACACAACCACTGAGAAGGAGATGCTAGCCGTAGTTTTTGCCCTAGATAAGTTCAGATCTTACATTATTAGATCTAGAGTGACTATTTGCACTGATCATACCGCCATCAGGTACCTCATGGTAAAGAAGGATACCAAAGTCAGATTGACCAGATGGATCCTTCTACTCCAGGAGTCTGACATAGAGATTAAGGATAAGCCTGGAGTCAAGAATGTGGTGGCGTATCATCTCTCCCGATTAGAGCATCTTGAGGATTCTAAGTAGACTGAGCCTATTTGTGAGACCTTCCCAGATGAGGCGATCCTTGCTATCGCCTCTCTCCCGTGTTGCTAAGAAAGTTCCACAAGATTGGCCCAGGCAGAGACTTGAGACCTTTCTCGCGAAGGCCAAGTTCTACCACTGGGAGGATCCCATCCTTTATCATGAAGGAGGGGATAGCATCTGGCGTAGGTGCATTCCTCAGGAGGAGCACCATAGTGTCCTCACTTACTGCCACAAGCTGGAGGTAGGAGGACATCACTCTGGGAGGAGAACGATACAGAAAGTGCTCCAATCCGGCCTATGGTGGCCTACCCTCTTCAAGGACTCTGATGAGTTCGTGAAGAGGTGTACTGACTGTCAGAGGATGGGCACTTGTGGACAGCGTGATATGATGCCAATGCAGCCCATTCACTTCTGTGTGGTTTTTAACGCATGGGGCATCGATTTCATGGGTCCATTCCCTAGGAGTCAGGGATTCGAGTACATTCTGTTGGTTGTGGATTATGTTAGTCATTGGGTTGAGGCCATCCCCGCCGAACCGCAGATGCTAGGACTGTTTGCCGATTTTTGAGGAAGCATATAATTTCACGGTTCAGGGTTCCTCGAGTGTTGATATCTGACGGGGGGTCTCATTTCATCAACGACAAGGTAAAGGCCCTTGCTAGCGAGTTCAACATAGACCATCGAGTTGCCACTCCATACCATCCTCAGACGAATGGTCTAGCCGAAGTGTCGAACAGGGAGATCAAGACTATATTGCAGAAAGTCGTTCGCCCTGACCGAAAGGATTGGTCACAACTTTTGGACTTGGTCTTGTGGGCATATAGGGCGTCTTTCAAGACACCTTTGGGCACATCTCCCTTTCGCCTCGTTTATGGTAAGCCGTGCCATTTACCTATTGAGTTGAGACATAGGTCTTTTTGGGCTGTCACTGATATACTTTTGGATCCAGATAGTGTAGGAGACCAGAGGAGGGCAGAGTTAGCAGCCTTGGAGGAGCTTCGTGATACCGCTTTATCAAAAAACCTACAGTATAATGAGAGAGTGAAGGAGTGGCATGATTCTCATATTAGCCACAAGCATTTTGAGCCTGGACAGAGAGTATGGCTGTTTGATGCTAGGCTTCGTCTATTTCCAGGGAAGCTACAAAGCAAATGGAAGGGACCGTATTTGGTGATAAAGGTACACGACAATGGGAGTATTGACATATCTGAGTTGTCTTCTGAGAGTACCTTTGGAGTGAACGACCAGCGACTCAAGCCATATCTAGATCATGAGCCGCGAGTCGTTGATGTTGCCCCGATTCACTTTGCGTGAGATGTGGTCTCTTGACTCACATCTATTGCATCTCACGCCTGATTATCACTGTTCTCCCGACTTGTATAGATCCAGATGTCCATATCATTCCTTTCTTTAGTCCCACATCCCTTTTCTCATCTTATGATTATGCTATACTTAGGGTGTACTTTACCCTAAGTATAGGGGGGATGTAGGACTCTCGGGTATCCTTTTGATTAATTTCTACCTCTGTTTTTGCTGCCTATACTTAGGGATATTTTACTCTAAGTATAGGGGGGTAGACCCTGTACATTCTCACTCGACCTTCCCTTTGTGTACAACCTGCTATACTTAGGATTATTTGATCCTAAGTATAGGGGGGATATGTCGTGATCCTCTTGCATTTATATTCTTTGATTCGTATTTGTATATAGCCATCCGTTTCACTTCCCTATACTAAGCACGAGCTATGTCTTCTTCATCGCTCTTGACTCTGAGGACATCATCCGAGCTAAGTATAGGGGTGTGTGTATATATTTCATATATACTTTAGCCATAACTCGTACTTTGTGTGAGTGTGTTAATAAATAAAATTGGCTAAAAACCCAAAAAAATCCATAAAAATAAAAAAATTTTCCCTGTAAATACACATTCTTTTATTGCACATACGTAACTATTGTACAAATTATTTTTGTAAAAATGTTTTCAAAAACCTTTTGTGTAAATTGTGTGTAAATATGTGCATATCAAAATTATGTATATAGTACAAAATTTTTCCAAAATGTTTTGAAAATCAAAAGTTTGCAAAAACCTTGTGTAAATTTGTGTAAATATTTTGCAAAACTTGCATTCATGCATACATTCATGATTTCAAAACATTTTGCAAAAATTTTGCATGTGTCAATATTGTGTAAATAGCATCTTTGTATATATTTGTATAGTTTTTCCTAGATTATAGTTGACATTTAAACTAGCATGGAATTAAATTGGGAAATGGAGCTTGATTAAGATTTTAATACCTAATTATAAGAGGAACCTTATAGGGCTTAGGGTTGAGGCTTTTCAGGTCCATGGTGACTTAATTCTTTGAGTCCACTAGGCTATGATCACATGCCATCTCAATGAGCCTAAGTAGAGCACTTAACAACACACACATGACTCATATAGACAATGGCTCTACTTGGACCCACACTTTACAATGAGCTCTCTACAGATGAGGTGGTGAGGAGGCAGTCTTCCTTGACTTGGGGTAGCATATGAGGGTAGTACTTCTAGGCGGAACCTGTCTTCTTCTTATTGTGAAGGAAGTGTGTCTCAACTTGGTCTGGTTGCCATGAGGTCTAATGACGGGAGTTGTGGGTTGCAATAATGCTTCAAAAGAGGGATAGTCTACTGGCTCAAGAGGAAAAACTCCTTATATACATATGCTGCACCTTGTAAATATGTTGTGCAGATGCACTTGAAAAAAATGCAAAAAGAAAATAACTCCAAAAAAGTGGTGGGTCTGATAGAAAATGATAATCCCACCGGAGTATGTATATAGAGTGCAATAAGCAAAGCTTGAGACTCATGTTCCATCTTATGTAGCTTGCAGCAGGGAGACTTAGCTACACTGGTTGAGCTCCCAAGGATACATGGCTACACTGGCCATGGTCCATTCTCTTCTTCCACCTCTTCTTGAGCCGGTTGAACTTGAAATTAGAAGGAAATACCCTGTCCTCGAGGAAAGAGTGGCCAGACTAGGGTCATAGAGTTACCTTGTTGGGGAGGGTTGTCAAGTTGCTACTTCTGAGGTGGAGAGCTATACATCACATACACTGTACAAGGAAAGATTCATGGTCTTCAGGGTTTGTGTATGTAGACTTGTTCTGATCTGGATTATTGAGGAGTCTTGACTATAGATTAGTGGATCTTAGAGGTTGTTAAGTTTTAAACCTAAGTCCAAATAAGGTTCCGACACATTAATAATCCAAAGATCTGATCGAGCTCCATATTCAATTTAATGAAGGCAAGTTTAATAATCAGCATTGATCCAGGCATTTTCTCCTCCTTTTCTTTTTCTTCTTCTTTTTCACTTCTTTTTCAAATAAGTGTTTGCTAAGGGACTTCAAAGTTAAGTATGGGGGGGGTGATGAATACCCATTCATCACTCTTTATTCTTTTATTTTAGCTACAAAACCTATGCAAAACACATGTATATTCATGTAAATAGCATAAATTGTCAAAGTGCATGCATTGTGTAAATATGTATATTTAGCATGTTTTTGTGCATAAATAAAAGAATAAAGAAATAAAAGAAAAAGAGGGAGATATTTAGAATAAATATTGAGTGACCTAATCCCAAGGGAGGGCTCAGCATGGGCCTGACCACAAAAGAATTCAAGTAGAGAGAGATAATGAAGCTCAACTATGTGTACATATACCTATGGATATAAAAAATATTGTTTTCCTCTTAATAAAATAAAAATGTATTTATGTGTTTATTTATTTGTATATATTTGTAAATACAAAACCAAAAGAAATATGAGAAAATACAAATAAAAATAAATAAAATTCCCTTCAACATGTACATAGACCTTGTATATATAGTCACCTATTTATTTATTTTCTCTTTGTAAATAAATAATTAAAATTCAATAAAAATATATTCACATTCCATATTTCATGGTGTAAATAAATAAAATAAAATTAGAAAAATAAAAATAAAACAACAAGAACTAAAATAAAAATCCAAATTCACCTTGTATATATACCATGTAAATGTATGTATATACCTATTTATTTAACCTATGTAAATAATTAATAAAAATAAAATAAAAATACACTTTTATTCCAAATCTTATTCTATAAATAAAATATAAAATTTGAATAAATGTATAAAAAAATAATTAAAAATTAAAAATAAAAAATTCATATTGTATATACCTATATATATATAAATAAATAATTAAAAATTAAAAATAAAAAATTCATATTGTATATACCCATATATATTAAAAATATATTGTAAATACATAATTTTTATTTCAAAAAAATAAATAATAATCACAAAAAAATAACTTGAAAATAAATAAACATTTTTCATGTTTTAAGTTTTTCGAAAATAAGCTATTTACTATTTTATATTGAATTTCCAAGTATTTAATAAAAGCTGTAATCTGATTGGTCCACGGGGGATTATTGACCCCCGATCAACTCTCCCCCCTGTACCAGTCAACTCGGATTTATGCGCCCAACCCGACTTCTCAAAATTATCCCTGCATGACCCGAGCCCCATTCTCCTAAACCCCGGGTCCTAATCGTTCTTGATACATCCGAGATCCATGCCGAAGCATCCGCTTAGGGATCCGTGCTTCACGGAACCCTGCCCGACCTCTTCTTCTCGGACCTGCAGGGGTATCTAGCCTCGCCTCCGGCCAGCTTTTCACACTATCCTTGGCTGTGCCTCTTCATCCCAGGACTTCCACCTTACTCCCCGAGTGACAGCTTTGTAAGAGAGGTGTCGAAGAGAGGAGAGGAGACCTCCAGCTATCGATCTGGCGACTTCTGCCGCCGTGGACCACCATGAGCTGCACCTGAGCCTCATGCATCGACGTCCCTTCGAGGCTATGACCCAGAGCTCGCCGAGCTCGTCCCCAGTCGATTGCATCCGCCAGGTAGACCCTATTCTTCCTAGTTTTCTTTAATTTTTGATTACGCCCAAATCACCCATTCACCTCCGCCGATCGATTTCGCCCGCTCCGGTCATCAATCCGTTCATCCGACCAGCCCATCATCTCCGTGAGACCCCTCTTCACTTTCTTCACCCACGCACCCACCTTGGCTCGCCCCGGAGCGAAGGCTCGACCTCCTCCGCCGTCGCCTCGTCGGAGGTCTTCCATTTCGACGCACCCGACCACCTTTTCGCCCCTAACCGGGTTGAGGCAGTTTTGCCTTGACCCAGGAAGCTTCCTAGGCCATTTTGTAGGTAAAGGCGACTCATCTGAGGGTCGATACTTTTCAGCCTAGGAGCTTTGCTCCTCCGTCGTCGCCGGGCCGCTCCGGTGGTCCCCGGTCTCATCGGAGGTGTCCTTCAGCTGCGGAGCACCTTGGAGGAGCCTTTCCCAATATCAGCATCTTTAGAGGAGATATCCACCGCGCGCACGGAGTTGGCGAAGCTCGCCGGTGAGTTGTTCTTGGAGCATCCTTCTCCGTCGTCCGATCGTCCCCAACGCTCCAGATCTAATCACGACCGTCTATTTAAGGAGCTTCAGCCACCGTCGATATCCGCTAGGGCTCGATCTGGACCGTCTAGCCGTGAAGAGGCATGCACGCATCTCAGCCTTCAGATCCCCCACGTGGCATCTCTTCGGCCGTCAAATAATTAAGGGATAAATTATACTTAGGCCCCTACTCTTTTGGTTTTTGCTTTGTAGTCCTGTAAATATATAGTTTAGTGTTTTTATTTTTTGGATATTTGCACTCTGGACCTGGATGTTTCTTTTATTTGCATTATAGTCCTTATATATGTGGGTCACGTGCATCGACATGTGAGGGCTTGGTCTTTTTGCATTTTTATCCTATCTTTCTTACGTGTTATTGTTTGGATGTTTTACGATAGAAATTACAAGTAGGTCCTTTCGTGCCTGGTTCACGTGCACTGCATGTGTTTTGTGGGACATTTTGCACGATGGCCCTTATACTTTCTTTCCTTGTTACTGTTTGGCCCCTGAAACTTGTTTGTCTTGCATTTAGGTCCCTATGAACTGTGAGCCTTTGTTTGATTTAAATAAAATATCAAATTTAACCCAAATCGTGTGAAATTTGGACACGTGGCTCCTGCCACTGTGTAAAAATTTCCCTAATTTTTGGGTACATTTTTGAGGCTTTTTAGTATTTTTAAAAATTTAAAAAATGTCGTTTTTGCCTCTGTTTGATTTAGAAAATCATAAAAAAAATATTAAAACCATTTTAGAAATTCTAAAAAAAATAAGTTTTGTTAATTTTGTTGTGTTTGATTTTCTATGCAATTTTGGTTATTTTTGGATATACAAAAACCTTAAATATTAAAAAACCATTAAAAACTTATAAAAATTCTAAAAAATTGTAGAAAAACTAAAAAAAACATACTCTTTTTCTGAATTTTCTTTGCTATTTATATTTGTCATAAAAGTTACCTTTAGGCTTTACAATCATTTTGATATTTTAAATTGATCTTTCAAGCCTGACTGGACAACAACTTCCTGTTTTTGCCTTCTTTGATTTTTAGAAAATTGTATAAAAATTATAAAAATCTGAAAAATTCACCAAAAATAGTAAAAAAACCTATAAAACATACAAATATTTTTGTTTGAATTTTTGAAGCATTTTAGAGTGCTTAAATAATTTGTTGAAGTTGTTTGTATTTGCCTTTTTATTATTTTGCTTTATTATCAAAAATCCAAAAAATATAAAATGAATTAAAATCCACCAAAAATACTTGTTTTTGTTTTATTTTATTTTCAGACTACTTCGTAGGCCATGAGGCCAACTCGTGCTCCTTGAGTTCGACCTTGGGTGCTACATCAGGCTCATCTCATAGCAATGACCGCTATTTTGTGTTGATTGTTTTTATCCTTCTATTTGGTGGTCTGCTTCATATTTTCTTGTTGACCAGATTTTTTGCTATTTGGGTCACAACGACTCTGATTATTTAAACCTTATCCCGATAGCGAGATTTCTCGATCATCAGGAATGAGTCAAGAAAAGCCAATGCATGATAAAGACAATGATGGATGCTAAGTAGAGAAGACTTACAATGATCCTTTCGCTTTTTATGCGGGATGCAAAACAGAATTGAAATTTTTAAACTATATGAAATGCACGCGAAAAAGCCGCTCCTAGACAAGCAATTCTATTAGCGAGTGAAGAACATGTTAGATTTGGCTAAGATCTGCAGTCTAAGTGCGTCTTTTATGTGTGAAGTGTGGTCCTAGAATTTTATGAGCACAAACAGGTCCTAAAATAGCTCTAAGATCCGCAAGTGCAGGTCCTATTCTATGCAAAGTAATCTACACAACACACGGAAACATGTTTTTATTATGACTTACTTGTGCGAGAACCCAAACGGGAACCGCTGGAAAAATGCAAAATAAAATAAAAGAAAAAATACAAGTCCTTACAAAAACACTCAAATTATTTTCATGCAGGTTCCTTAGCTCACATAGCGAAGCATCTTTGACTCATCGTGTTCCTCGCATAAAAATCAATGGAGGTCAGATAAAGGATGACACAAAATAAGCAAGTATAAATGACAGAAAAATATTCACAAGAAAAGCCAGGAATAAGACTACCCGGGGATGGAAAATCTACAATCAAAATTCTCTAAAAATTAATCTAAGCCGTGCCTTCCTGGCAATGGTTCCATTTGAAAAGGCCTAGACTACCCCTGTTAATTCAACCAGATTAATGATTGAATTATATTTATCGTTCATTGCAGTCGGGTAATCGATTACTTGTCAAACACCACTCAGATTTAATTGAGTTAAACACAAGCAGTAGATTTTTTTTATTTTACTAGGGCAAGCCCAAGATCTAACTCAGGGTGCAACTTTCTCCTTGGGTGAATTTCAAGTAAAATTTGATGTTAGATCTTCGAGAGGATATTTTTGGTCTTTTTTATGTAATTCAAGAAAACACATTACAATCTCTAGCCAAATTTTAAGTTACATCACAAATTATAGTCAAATGAAGTCCAAAATTAATGAAACTTTGCCAGAATTTGAAATGGGATGAAACTAAGCTACAACAATATTTTTGTAATTTTTAGACTCTAAATGAATATAATATGAATGTACGATAGTTTTTGCAAAGTTAATTTTAATAAAAACCAAATCACATTATTTTCAGATATAAAAATTGTCCTAAATATATCTATGTGAGAGGAATCCAGGAAAATTGACAAACCTAAAAAATGATGTAAATTGGACCTAGTAAAAATCAATCTAGCAAAAGACTAATTAATTTATTCAGGCCTCAGGATGCGTGCAAATGTTGTGATTTTTGGGCATAATATAGAATAACTTAAATTAAATCTAATGTGATTTTATGGTGAGTTGTGTAGTAACAAGTAATTTAATAATGAATTTCAAGCACACAGTAGGCATATTAGGTCAATTTCCACAAGAATAATAATTTTAAATTCAGTGAAGCTCGCAAAAATATGACACGTGTCACAAAAGATAAATCACAAGTTCTACTACAAGATGCAATTTTTGAAATTTAAAAATGATAAAAAATGTATGTCTAAATATGCATGCAAACACAGGGACCAAAATGTAAGATAGAAATTAAAATTGCTAAAAATAAAACATGCATACAGGGACTAAAGTGCAAATACATATAATGCCAAGGGTATACATGCAAAATTTCCATGAGAACATGTGCGCCTCACGTGAAGATCTTGGCAGGGACTAATTTATAATTCTAGAAACCTACAAGGGCCTCAGTGCAAATTACCCAAACCTCACGTGAGATATACGTGAGATGCTAGGCTCGGGAGGCGTAGGAGGCTCGGACGTCGGCTCGGATGCATTGGAGGTTCGGGAGTGCTTCGGGTCTCGCTTCGGGTGCTCCGAGCCTAGGGTAGGGGAAGAGGCTCGGAGGGCGCTACAAGGCGAGTGCTGGACCGTTTGATCTGGAGAGATCCAACAGCGGCTGGAGTTGAATGCATGGCACGCCTAGGACCGTTAGATAAAGGTCAATCCAATGGTTGTGGTAGCTGGCGACATGTCTTGATGTTGGTCCTCGGATCGAGGTGGATCCAACGGAGGCTGGAGCTGCTGGCGAGAGGAGACGTGGCTGTGTAAGGGCCGTTACATCCTTCTGAGCCAACAGAGGCAAGAGCGGGTGACGTGGCATGATCGAGACCATCCGATCAAGGCGATCGAACGACGACTGCTTGTCTTATTCCTCCTGTCCGCTGCCTCCTGTGGCAGACTTGGCGAGGCTCCGGTGAAGGGGTCCTGGCTCCACCGCCTTCCCCCCTGATCGGTGTAGCTTGCTGGAAGTTCCTGGAGAGCTCAGAACATTCGTGGAGGCGTACCGAAGTCACTAGAGGTTCTGGAAGGAGCTGAGGAGGTCGTAATAGCGGAGATGTCGAAGCTCAAAGGCAGCTCCGACAAGGTTCTATTCAGTGAAGAAGATGGGACCTGCAACATTAGTGGATACCAAAACAAATGGTGTCTGTGTTCGTGGAAGTGCAATGAGTGTGGGAGGCCTGTGGCATGAAGGTGAGAGTGGTCCGGCGTGCTTCTCCACCGGGAAGGCAAAGCTGTAGCCGTAGGGAAGTTCGATGTGTCATCGGGGCGATTGAGTTGGTGTGCAAAGATCAGAGCTTCAAGGCGAAGCTCTATGGATGATTAGCGGACAGTGGTATCTAGCGGAATTGCGAAAAAATTGCGAGAAGATCGTATGGAAAGAAGATGAAGATTGAAAGATAGAATGGATGAAGCTACCTGGGGATGGAGGCTCGCTAAAGAGGCTCCGATCGTTGCTCGAGTGTCGGTAGAGGGCCCAAGCTCAAGCATCTCATTGGAGGAGCTATGGCACGGCGTGGCTACGCCGTGGATCTAGCCATAGGTGAAGACCTGTGGATCTAGCCGTAGGTGAATACCTGACATCTCTCACTTTCACTCGCAATTGCTATCAGCAATGGATAGCTAGGAGCTCTAGGATACCTCTTGCTAGGGCGGATAGGGTGGAAGGTGGCCGGAGGCTGGTTATTAATAGGGAAGAGATGGAGGTGCAGATGATGGAGAGGGCGGTGTGCGTGGAGTTTGCGGAGCGAAGGAGAGGGCGTCATGGGGATCATAGGTGCTGGCGAGGATGGTGGAGGTCAGGGCTACATCGTGGGGGTGTCGATGGGCGGAGATGGTGGTTGTAGTGGTGCTAAAAATAGAAAGGGGGACAAGGCGATGCGAGGTGGGCGACGTGCACGAGGAAGACGACCGGAGGTAGAAGACAACATCGTGGTCATTGGATCTCGCGATCCAACGATCAGGAGATGGGTACGAGGGAACGGGTAAGATTAGATCCTGCGGGTCAGATCGAAGCAGGTAGTCAAGCCACGTGGCGGACGAAGTGTGAGGCAGAGATGAATGGCATAGATGAGATATGGGATGATGATCCAAGGGTCGGGATTTAGGCAGGATTGAGCGGCTGAGATGAAAGATCATAGAGGGTGATCGGACGGTGTGGAGTGCGCTACGTGGCGCAATGAGATGAGGGCGCTGGTGAGCGGCCCAGATGCGATATTGGCCTTGATCGGGCGGTCGAGATTTGATGTGGCATGGTTGGTTGGGATCTAGAAGGAGATGAAGCCATCGGACGGTTAAGAATAAGAGGTGTTGGGCGCATTATGAGTGGGCCGCGTGGCGCAACCAGAGGGCGCCACATGGCTCTATCTGATTGGATGAGGAAGACTGTGAAATAAGAGGGAGAAAATGGCTGAATTTGAAAAAAAATGCAAAACATGAAAGTTGTAGATCTCGATGAGATGTACAAGTTTTATGTTGACTAAAAACCAAAACAAGGTTAAACAAAGTAATAAAATAGATGGGTACAAATATACACACACATAGTATACAATGGGGGCCCAAAACCCATGTTTTGCATACGAGCTCCGATTTATATGAAATTGGTCTCATTTTGAAGGTCTCTGAATGTATGTTATTTTAAAAGTAGACCAAGATCGGAGGTTGTATGAGAGAGATATGTTCATTCTAAGGTTCGTGATCTCCAACTTTGTTTGGGGTTTTTATTTGTCAAATTTACAAGTTAGCAATTTTCTTGAATTTTCTTGTGTTAGTGTTAGTAATATATACACTATAGAGTGAATTTTAGGGGTTAATGGAGTTAATGTAAAATATATACAAATAGGTGAAAAATGGTAAATATACATGTGATTTTTACAAGTGGAGTTGGCTTCTTATTTAGTGCAAATGTGGATGCTAAAATGCAGATGTTATCAATGCATGCATGAATGCTAATTATGCAATATTGGTGGAAATGTGCCTATAATTACTCAGGAACAAGGCTCTATTTTTAACTTTAAGAGTGATGAATCACATATTCATCAATATGCAAGAAAGAATTTTATGTACAAGATTTTTTTAAATTTTTGTGATTTTTAATCAGTGATTTTTAGCCATTTTATTTTTTAACACACTCACTAAAAGTACGAGACATGGCTACAGTATATATGGAATATATATGATACCCCCTATACTTAGCTCGAACTATGTCCTCAAAGTGAATGAAGAGCGATGAAGAAGACATAACTCGTGCTTAGTATAGGGAAGTGAAAAGAAAGGTTATACTACAACGGCGAATCAAAGAATAGAATGAAGAGAGCTCGGTTCTTCCCCCTATATTTAGGATCAAGTGATCCTAAGTATAGCAAACTGTACACAAAGGGAGAATCGAGTGAGAATATATACAGGGTCTACCTCCCCTATACTTAAGATCTTCTTAAGTATGGGCAACAAAACAAAGGTTAAAAGAATCAAAAGAATAATAAAAAATCCGACACCCTGTATACTTAGGGTAAAGTACACCCTAAGTATAGCATAATTACAAGATGAAGATGGGGTGCAAGACTAAAGAATGAGATGATATGGACATATGGATCTATACAAGGCGGAAGACAATGATAATAAGGCATGAGATGTAATTGATGTGAGTCAAAGACCACATCTCATGCAAAATGAATCGGGGCGACGTCGTTGATCAGCGGATCATGATCTAGATATGGCTCGAGGTGATGACTGTTAACACAAAAGGTGGACTCAGATGACATCTCAGATATGTTGATACTACCATTGTCATGCACCTTTCGGACCAGGTATGGTCCTTTCCACTTACTCTGCAATTTCCCTGGAAATAATCTAAGCCTAGCATCAAACAACCATACTCTCTGGTCTATCTCAAACTGCTTATGGCTGATATGAGAATCAAGCCATATCTTCACTCGCTCCTTATACTATAGGATGTTTGTAAAGGTTGTATCTCTAGGATCCTCCAGGGCTGCCAATTCTGCCTTCCTTTGATCTCATATACTCTCTAGATCCAATAATATATCCGTGAGAGACCAAAGTAACTTATGCTTCATCTCAACAGGTAAATGGCAGGGCTAGCCATAAATGAGATGAAAGGGAGACATACCCAAAGAAGTCTTGAAGGAAGTTTGATATGCCCACAAGACTGAGTCCAAAAGTTGTAACCAATCCTTTCGGTCTGGATGGATTACCTTCTTTATTATCATCTTGATCTCCATGTTTGATACTTCAGCAATACCATTGGTCTGATAATGATATGGAGTGGCTACCCGATGGTCTATACTGAACTTGTTGACAAGGGCCTTTACCTTATCGTTGATAATGTGAGACCCCCTGATGAATCCATGATTCCTTAACTTTCTCTCGTATTTTGTCTTAAAACCCTTAACAAATACATGATATTCATTAATTGGCACATTTTATCCAAATCCTATTCATGAATAAAAATGTACTTTTATGCATCAAAAACATGTAAATAAATAAAGAATAAAAAAATAAAGAAAAGAAAAGAAGGCAGATTGTAGATATGTATATATGTACAATATGACTCAGATAATATAAATATAGCTGAAAGATATATTTGTATACCTTAAACCCCGAGACCAAGTCAACATGGATTGGTCGACAAAACAACAAGTAGGGGGAGATCAGGGAAGAAAACAATAAAAAAATAATTAAATAACACTCCAAACATTATTCATTATTTATCAAATAAATATCAAATCTTCATTAATTTTAAATTAATTCATATGACCATATTTTTCACCAAACTCTTTTCCTAATTATTTCTAAAAATGTATATAAAAATATAAAAATAAGTTAAAAATATTATCTTATATATATGCCAAGAAATCCTACTTTAAATTACCAAAATCTCAACTTCCGAACATCATAACTCCCTCACATTAACTCCAATTTCACTCTACTCACTTTAAAATTCATAAAATAATATTCTTTAATTGATAGAGGTGGTTTCTTTAAAATTGGAGTCTGTTTGCAAAAAGTCGGTTTTGGGACCTTTTGACAAAGGGGTTTTGGGCTATTTATTTTATTTCGAACCCATTATTGTATGGTTTTATTAATTTTATAAATTCTAATTTTTTTCATGATAGTGTATTTTCATCATGATTTATTTCAGAATTTTTGGAGCTTATTTATTATTTTAATAAAATCCAAAACCCAAATTTATAGATGAAAATTGAACTATATAATATATACTTATATTTATTAACATATCTAAATTAATTTATTAAAATCCATAAAAATTCACAAAGACTTTATTCATTATTTTAATAATTACAAAAATATAAAATAAATTTGTAAGTATTTATTTATTGAATTAAATATCCAAAACCTATTATTTATACCTATTTATTGATATAATAATTATATTTCCTATAATATGTATTATTTATAAAAAATAATTATTCTATAATTAATATAATTTAATTATTTAAATTTCTTGTTTTATACCTATTTAAAATAACATACTATTTATTATATAATTTACATTGTATTTAATCATCTGGCCAACCAGGTGCTGACACGTGTTAGCATCTGGTTCTTCTTCAAGAACTAGGTCGTTGGAACTCTGTTCCAACGCCTCCTCTTCGATGATTTTTCCCGCGCACCTAATAACTTCTTCACTCGATCTCCACCATTCATTCTATCCTCCTAACCAACCTCACACACACCCACCATTATATACACCATGGAGCTCAAGAAAATCATCTATAAAAGGCCTTGAAGTTGGCAAGATCCGACTAACTTCCTCCAACTGATTGTGAACCACTGTTCATCAGCCGACCCATCTCTCTTCCAAGCCTCGTACTGACCTTCTGTGGTGGTGACAGTGTATCGAAGCAGCCTAGCATGGAAGAAGGACGTCAGAGGAGAAGCTCCAAGGTGCAGTGCCGCCTAGCATTGCAGCCCAGCGCCGCGTTCAGCTCTGGCATGGATATGTCATCGAGCAATCATCAGAGGTAATACACCTCTATTCCCAGATCCATCCATCCATATGTTTTGCTATTTTCTTTCTCGATCTTCGTGCCCCCATTAGAGACTTTAATCACATAATTAGGTCACTTGATCATTCATCTTAGACGCCACACATTAAACTCACCTCAAATCCAATCGAATCAAACCAATTTGTGTCCCACTTTTTGCTACCATTCACGCCTCTCTTCATTAATTCTCGAAACACCATCTTTGATCTTGCAAATTGTAACCCTTGGGCAGATTTATTCGTAAATCGAGCATATACTATCATTCCTTGCAGGATTAGCTTGTATCTGGAGCAAATGCAAGTCATTTAGAGCTTTTAATCTTCACGCAATCCATCATCAAAGAAGGTGAATCAGCCTTAGCATCAGAACTAGGATCACCGGACCATCCACTTCATCGACAGAGAACGTCGACTTCAAGCCAACTACCGAGGATCACCATAACGGGCAAGCTCGAGGGGTGGAGGAGCCACCCCTCTAGCCCCGCCGGAGGCCCGTGCGTCGAATCATTCGCTGGAGAAAAGTTGGAGAAGAGGACCTCTCCATCATCCGCGAGAGCAGCTTCAAGAACAGAAAGAATTCCAGACTCTACAGTCACGCGACACGTATCTGGAACGTGCAGTTCAGATCGCCCCGAGCTTCTAATCAGGGACGTTAGTTGCGAAATGGTGGAAAATTTGCAACATCAACCCACTCAGCTTTCAGTTTTCCACGCACCTCCAGAAGTTTCCAAAATTACAATTAGGTCCCTACACGGGTACCTAATTGTAATAAATCATATTTCTTTCGCATTTTAGTCCTTCTAGGGACTGTCTTGTAACAAAAACTAAATATTTTTCTTGCAGTTAGGCCCTTGATTTGTTAGGGCCATTTGAACCTCAAATTCTTCTCATTTTCCCGCGAATTATCTGGTGTAGCTTAATAACTGCCAAAGGATTTTTTGAGTATTTTTTCCGATTTTTTCATCCCTTTCTTGTGCAGTTTTGATTCTTGTTTTCTCCAGTTTGTTTTAAACCGAATTTGTTCACCATTTCTTTCATTGTAAAATCGAGAAAAAGATGATTTGTTGGGATTTATTCCTTGTCTCGAAAACCATAGTTTGAACATTCTGCTTCCTTGTGTTCGACCCAGGTACACTCGCCTGGTTAAATTTGCAGTGAACAGTAGAATAGGATTTCATCTCTATCTTAATTTTTGTTTGATCAAATTCAGGTTTCGGTTCCGAGCGATTCTCTACACCGACACTTTAATCCGCTCCCGAAGCCCGTGTTTAATAAAATGGCGTTGTTGCCGGGGAAGTGTTTTTTACAGTAGTTTTTCCACTGATTTTTCTCTATTATTCTTGATTTAACAAAGTTTCATTCGGTTTTTTACTTACGATTTTCCTTTGGTTTTACGGTTTTTCGTGTGTCTTTTAAATTTCTGTTTACCGCTTTTTTTGTGTTTCTATTTCTTAACTAAACTTTGTAGGGCCTGTAGGTTCAGTCGGCTTTCTCGAAAGACGCAAATAGTTGAAAGTGCAGAGACCAAGATTCTCGATTGCTGAGGGCAAGTTTAGTTAGGTTTTGTGTTGTAACTTTTTCAGTAATTCTTGTAAAAAAAGAGAAAAAGAAAAAGAAAGGGCACTTGCCCGTGTTGTTGTTTTTTGTAGGAAGGGGCCCCATAAGGTCATCCCGACTTGTACCTCCCCTCCCATTTTTCTCGGGGTCTGATTCACCGGGTGTCGTGCATTTGGGGGATCAGGGCACCCACCACGGTTTTTCTCGCATCGTCGATTTTCTGCAGCTTTTTACGAGGCTAGGTGCTTGCTTAGGAGTTTTTATTTTCCTATCTGATTGCACTCTCATAGTTACTCTCAGGACTCGCAACCTAGGTGCATGATTTTAGAACTTATAAAAAATAAAATCACCCGTTAGACGTTTGTCTGAAAAAACCCAAAAAATATAAAACCCAAAAATAAAATTGGGACTGCTAAGATATCTGACCTAAAATACACGTAAGTTTCAGTTGATTTGGGAGAGTAATCCCTACACAAGTTCTTCTCAGAGTGTGTGAGTGAGAGATGACCCTAAAGATTTGAACCAAAACCCGTCTTTCTTTCAAAATACTACTTAGTCTATACACCTAATCACCGCTTTTCAGTGGGTATGCTCGGGTAGCTGGAAACGGTCCAGGTTTACTTAGCAGAGTGGGGGGTTTAGAGGATACTACATAAGGCTCCTTCCTCATGCAACAAAGGTAGTCGGAAACGGTCTGTACTTACTCCTAAACTTGCTAAGAGCAAGTCATTTTCTGTAAGGACTCGGGACAGTATTGCAGGAAAAATTTGGGCACCTATCAACTCGCGTTAATCGGGAATTATACTTACTTGCTAATACGATCCAAAAACCGACAAGATAAATGACCAAACTCTTACGGTCATAATTGGGTTGTGTTGGTGAAAACATGGTTTGCTTTGTATTTGCTTGCGGGGCGTGAATTACCGTGGCTTTTACGCATTTCCCATCTCTTTTGAACCGTAAATCGTGCTCTCCCGATCATTCTCTTGACATCGAAGATGACGACTCGATGACTTTTCTGCTCAAACTCCATGAGCCCTCGACCGTCCACCGT
The DNA here is from genome assembly GCA_037367405.1 of Ottelia alismoides. Taxonomy (NCBI): domain Eukaryota; kingdom Viridiplantae; phylum Streptophyta; class Magnoliopsida; order Alismatales; family Hydrocharitaceae; genus Ottelia; species Ottelia alismoides. Next base: position 713,226 of record JAZKJV010011156.1, on the reverse strand, counting down.
CCATCTTACATCTTCACAAGCTCGTGATGACTCTCTTCCCGAGTTGGTCCCATCTGATCTCAAGGAGAGTCAGACCCAGACTCCTTCGCCTCCCAGCCAATGTTTTGAGGCAGATCCTTGCCTCAAAATATCATCAATATCTACAACTTAGTTTTCGCTGAGTTCTTACGAGAAATTTTCTTTTCCAGAAGACCTAAAGCAGATGGCTCGTGGCAAAGGACCAGCATAGGAGAGGCCAGCAACTGAGGAGCACCATGAAGGAAGATCAGATCTAGCTACAGATATCACGACAGGAATTCTCGATTCCTTACAACAAATGAACATTCAGATACGTGAATAATTTAGAACTCATAATGAGTTGCGAGCTGAGATAGCCGCATTGCGAGTAGGGGCCGGGAACCCTTTACTACCTGTAGTGGTTCCCGTCACTTTACGAGAAGAGTACAACCCGGGCACGAGAATGCTACATCATTGGATTCAGCTACCGCCGAATCAAGGGCCATATGAGCTGAGACTGTCCTTCATCTCATTACTTCCCATGTTTTATGGGAATGCTACAGAGGAGTTGTTTACCATTCTGCAGCAAATCGAGATGATTTGTAGTACGACTAGTTATCCAGGAGTTACGCAAGAGGATGTTCGCCTCAAAGACTTTCCATTCGCCTTAGCAGATAAGGCACTTTACCGGTTGAGTCATCTAGTAAGGGAAGTTTCTACATAGGACGATTTAAAGTCCACATTCCTGCGTAAGTATTTTCCTCTAGTTAGGACGAACATGGTGAGGAGTCAGATCTCCAACTTGTTGCAACATCCGAATGAATCTTTCCATGAGGCATGGGACAGATTCAAGGATCTTACGGAGAGATGCCTACATCATGAGATACCAATGAAGGTGCTTGTTCAAAACTATTTTGGAGGACTCCAGCCGGACATTCGGGGGCTAGTGAGTGCCGCATGTGGCGGCAGTTATTTGAATAAGGATTCTGAGTCATTCTGGTCCATCTTCGAAGGGATAGCAGAGAACTTGAGAGTCGTCGACTCTACTCGGGCATTGCAGAAGGTCCCTCAGCCACCACATCACCGAGAGCATCATAGGGTGGATAATATTTCAGAATCTAAATCCAACACCAACATGGGCTTTATTAGCGAGAAATTAACGTTGGTGGATGTGATTCAGAAACAAGTTCAGGACTTACATCCGCTGCGAGAGTTAGAGAAACTCTCATTTCTGCCTCAGCAGCTGAGTGATCTCACGAAGAAGGTTTCAGAGCTCCAACTTCAGTATCAACAGACTCAATCTTCTTTGTATACACAACCTGCACAGAGGACTTTACCCGCTCCACCCACCCGACATATACATTTTGTAGAGAGCGAGCCCAAGACTCCGTAGATTGATTGGCACGAGGATCAGTCTCATGACAATCCCGGTCATATCACCAGTTTTGCGGGAATGGTTGTCGAGCCTCAAGCTACACTTGAGATCAACGGGATTTGGTATACTTCGATTCAACAACCGAGTGTACCTCATCATCATCAGCAGCAGTACAGTCACCCTCAACATGGACGTCCACACTTCTAGCACCGACAACGATTCACGCAGCAGTAGTCTCACCAACATGCTTATTAGAGACCACATTTTCCTCAATATCATGCTAATCATTCACAACCATATCATTATCAGCAGCAGCAACAATCTTCCTTTACACCGCAATGATCCTCCCAGCCTTACACCTCGCAGCAATACACGCCAAGGTAGAAGAGAGTAGAAAGCCAGGGTCACCACACCGAACCCGAGATGTCTTCACAGGCCCAATCTCTAGACCAAATCATGGACATGTTGAGTACGCTCCAGATTTCACACAAGACAGAAATGGAGCAGGTTAACCGTCGTCTGGATGAGTTAAATGCGTCGAAGACCACTCTTCTAGCCCAGCCTCAAATGAATCTGAGGAGGCACCCAAATCAGGTAGACACCACTACAGGTACGATCTCCTTTCCTTAATTTTTATCTAACTTCATTCGTCTCAGGAGCAGTAGATCACCATGAGCACCTGATGGAGTAGAGGAGAGGGCACTTGATGAGGAGCAAGAGCAAATCCATGAGCAACCACATTCTGATGCTGAGGAGGAGAACTTTCATGAGGATAAGGACCACCATGAAGATCAGAGAGAAGGGAGCGATGCCGAAACTATTGACATGGACACCGGTGAGTCAGACAATGATATCACACTAGAGCATGCAGATACCCCCGATAAAAATGTTTCATCCCTTGTTTTAGAGAGTTTTGTACATAAATTCTGAAACTCTCAATGTACACGCTGATTCTGAATTCAATAAAAAAATCTGATTTTCTCATTCCTAATTCCTTTTCCCGATGGTTGTTTGGAAAAGGAAAGAAAAATACAAAAAAGAATGTTGTGACTCTAGAGAATGACAGATTATTAAAAGATCACATCTTTTTTAAGATCCCACTTCAAGATGCCTTGGATCATTTTCCTACGCTCAAGAATCAGCTGAAGAATAGATGCACCACATGTAGGAAGAAGAGACCACGAGTTTAGAAGCATATATTAACCAAGGCAACTTCGTGTGCTATTCAGAATAAGGTACCCAAGCAGAAGAAAGATTCTGGAGCTCACTGTGTCACTTGTCAGATTGAAGATACCACATTCCATCGTACTCTCTTAGATAATGGTTCCTCGATCAATTTGCTTCCGTCCTCTTTGCTTGATAAGCTCAAGCTAGGTCCTCTCTACTAATCATGAGCGATACTTCAGTTTGCAGATCGATCTGTGATGAGACCTAGAGGTGTGCTGAGGAACATTATTGTAACTGTTCAGGGCTTGCAGTTTCCAGTGGACTTTACTGTCCTCGACATGACATGCCCTACACAGTTACACCTTGCTCCAATCATTCTCGAGAGGCCCTTTTTATAGACAACGAGAGCACTCTTTGATTATGATGTTGGGAGAGTATCATTCTGCATAGATAATGGAGAGATACACATTCAGATGGAGAGAGGATGTAGCAGCCCCAGATCAGTATTGTCATTTACTTCAGAGGACACCAGTCTTGCAGACGATTGCTAGCACATAGATGAGACACGATCACTTGATCTTGAGAGCGTTTTTTTTGATACCCATGATATCCTACACAAGGATAGGGTAGATCACATGGTACCTAGTTCTTCAGATGATTGTTCACATAAAAAGACAAATTTCATATCATATTCAGATGAGCAGTAACTCACAGTCGACATCTCAATACCACAGATTGAGAGTACTTATATTAGAGCACGAGAGTCAGTTGATTACATTTCACAGATCATACAGTCTATGCAGCGTAGAGAGTCGGATGGTGTGATGGTTACACATATAGACACCTTCTGTATTTTGACTCCAAAGATGCGTATTTCAGTAGAGAGGCTTATGCCAAGTACAGAGTTCATTTACATAGGCATCTCTACTCAGACAACCAGGGATCAATACACACTAGTAGAGCAGATGATGTCGTACGACCCAGGTTGATATGATCTATTTTGTACAGGACTCATGATCATTCTTTCACTTTATCTCATCCTGTACAATGACTCTTGAGCCATTCGATTTTTGGAGATCCGCAAAACTTGTATATTCTTCGTAGATCACAATCGTCCCCATTTTTGCTCGCCTTCTATGCTTGGGATACTAGATCCTAAGTATAGGGGGGACTAATTGTTCGTTGATTAACATTTTCTATTTTGTTCTGTTACATTTGTATATCCTTTCTTTTTCATTAATCACTGGTCCTCAATTCTTGGTTACACTCTTTTCTATACTTAGAATGCCTTATCCTAAGTATAGGGAGGACCGAGTGATTTCGACGATCTCGTGTTCTTTATTCCTTTTGTTCCTTCGTTATATATTCTTTTCACTCAGTCATCTCGTTTTTGCTATTCCGTTATACTTACGATGTCCTGATCGTAAGTATGGGGGGGGTGACTGACTTGTATTCACTTATTCTTTTTCACCCACTTCTACTTAGCATGAGTTATGTCCTCCTTTTTTCTTTTGACGCTATGAGGACATAGCACAAACTAAGTATAGGGGGGTGCAGATATATTATATATATACTTTTGTCCATAACTCGTACTTTTATGTATTTTCTATATCTATAAAATCCATAAAAAGTGGGTGAGGGTTAATTTAAAATCCATTTATCTATTTAATTATTATTTATAAAATCCTTCTAAATAAGTAAAATATGTCTAAAATCTGTATTTAAAAGATTTAAATTAAAATATGTATTTAAAATCTGTATCATACTTATTTAAAATCCAATCTATTAAAATATGTGTAAAAATCTTTAATACTTGTAAAATTCTCTATGTATAAAATCTGTAAAATACATTAGATATTTAATTTGAATATATCTTGTAAAATTCTTATACAAACACTTGTTAACAAAAATAAAAAATTCATAAAAATACAAAGTCCTAAAATTCATAAAAATTACAAAAACCTTAAAATCCATAAAAATGAGTAAAATTCAGAAATTATACTTCACAAAAACATGGTTGCATTTGCATTTGTATTTTTCAGAATAAGTTTGATTTCTAGAACTAAGGATTGAGTCTAGTCTAAAGGATGGAGCTTGATCATGGCCTCTGACTTTCGTTGTAAGAAGCCTAGTTAGGATCTAAAATTTAGAGTCTTCAGGTCTTTTGACTTAAAATCTTTGGGGTCCATAAGACCATATTTGGGAAATCAACTCATAAGTGCTTAAGTAGACCACTTGGTGTCATCCGTACAACTCTGCACCAGTGAACCAATCTTGGACACATGCACTCTACACTTAGCTCGACTTGCATGGAGTTGCGAAGGGTAGTACATCTTGGTAGTGTGTTTCTATCCTTGTATTTGCAGCATTGACATCTAAAGACGGGAGAGATTGGTGTTGCGATAGTCGCTTCGGATGAGGGAAGGATCTGTTGACATAATTTTTCTAAGACCTCAAAAAAGGGACGGAACAAAAGATGCTATATCTGTTAAGGCACAAAAAGATGAATACAATGCAAGCAAATTACAAATCCAAATCAATGAAGAAGACACCAAATACAAATATGACCACAATGGTCCAAGCTTCCACCATAAATGCATGCACATCTTAGTGGAGACTTTGCCACACCGGTTGAGCTTCACAAGGAGATGCATCTACACTGGTCGCACTCCACTTCTTTTCTCATTCTTCTACTTTCTCTCTATATTCGATTGTGGACATAGCATGAACTGTCCTCAGAAGGGAATACCTCCCTCCCCGAGGAAAGAGTAGCTGGATGAAGAATCAATGGAAGTGTATAGCTGGGATGGATGGTTTCTTCGCTTCTGTAAGCAAGAAGAGCTAAATCAATTCACACACTGTACAAATTGACTTCATGATTGATAGAGTTTGCAATATGAATAAGTGAGTCTGAACTGGTTGATGAGGTGATCTTAAATAAGGATTTGTGGAACTTGAGGACTATTGAGGATAAAATTCTAATACTAGTTAAGGCTCTGACAAAATGCTTGTTTCAGGCCCGATCGAGCTCTGTCCTTTGTCTGTTCTCATGAATTGGTTTAGGAAAACAAATTCATTCTAACTTTCTTTCTGTTTCACTTACTTTTCAAATAAGTGTTTGCTAAGGGACTAGGAAAGTTTAAGTATAGGGGGTTGATGAATACATGATTCATTAACTTTTCTGTCGTATTTTGTCTTAAAACCCTTAAAAATACATGTAAATATTCATTAATTCCCATTTTTTATCCAAATCCTATTCATGAATAAAAATACACTTTTATGCATCAAAAACATGTAAATAAGTAAAGAATAAAAAAATAAAGAATAGAAAAAAAGGCAGATATATGACTCAGATAATATAAATATAGCTGAAAGATATATTTATATACCTTAAGCCCCGAGACCAAGTCAACATGGACTGGTCGACAAAAAACAAGTAGGGGGAGATAAGGGAAGAAAACAATAAAAAATAATTAAATAACACTCCACACATTATTCATTATTAATCAAATGAATATTAAATGTTCATTAATTTTAAATTAATTCATATGAACATATTTTTCATCAAACTCTTTTCCTAATAATTTCTAAAAATGTATATAAAAATATAAAAATAAGTTAAAATGTTATCTTGTATATATGCCAAGAAATCCTACTTTTAAATTGCCAAAATCTCAAGTTCCGAACATCATAACTCACTTATACGAACTCCAATTTCACTCTACTCACCTTTAAAGTTCATAAAATAATATTCTCTAATTGATAGAGGTGGTTTCATTAAAATCGGAGTCAGTTTGTAAAAAGTCGATTTTGGGACCTATTGACAAATGTTTCTAGGCTATTTATTTTATTTCAAACCAATTATTTATAGTTTTATTAATTTTATAATTTCTAATTATTTTCATGATATTGTATTTTCATTATGATTTATTTCAGAATTTTTGGAGCTAATTTATTATTTTAATAAAAATCCAAAACCCTAATTTATACATGAAATTGAACTATCTAATCTATACTTGTATTTATTAATATATCTAAACTAATTTATTAAAATACATAAAAATTCACAAAGACTTTATTTATTATTCTAATAATTAAAAAATATATAATAAAGTTTTATTTATTTATTTGTTGAATTAAAAATCCAAAACCTATTATTTATACTTATTTATTGATATAATAATTATATTTCGTATAATATGTATTATTTATAAAAAATAATTATTATATAATTAAGATAATTTAATTATTTACATTTCTTGTTTTTATACCTATTTAAAATAACATGATTTACTATTTATTATATAATTTACATTGTATTTAATCATCTGGCCAACCAGGTGCAGATACGTGTCAGCACCTGGTTCTTCTTCAAGAACAAGGCCGTTGGAACTCTGTTCCAAAGCCTCCTCTTCGATGATTTATCCCGCTGATAAACACAGATTATCACGGGTCTAAATAGTATGTCTCACACAAGGCGGAGACAACCGAGGTCGCTGCGGTGACCTGCAATAAAAGGTATTTAATCAACAATTAACCCACACTATAGATCAAGCAATTAGAAATAAATGTGGAGTTAAAATTTATTTTTAACTATGCACAAAAGATGTATAGCAAGCAAGTATACAGAGAGTTTGAACACAGGGAGCAAATATGGGAGATCAAGTAAATGTGTGTGTGAGTGTATGTGAAGTGTGTCTACACTATGCAAGCAAATATTTTTGTGGGTTTTTAATTTTTTAATTTATTTATTTATTTTATATTTTTAATTTTGTATTTTGATTTTTAATTTTCTGATTTTTATATTTTTTATATTTTATATTTTTTTATTTTCTTTTTCAATATTGGAATATATAAGCAAGGTGGTAAAAGGGGTGATGAAATATTTATAAAAATATACAAAAGTAGCCAAAAATTCAGAAATAAAATCTTTTTGGGTATTTTTATAATTTTTAATTGTTTTTGTGATTTTTGGGTATTTTTCCAAAATATTTTTGGTATTTTTAAACACTGAAATAAAGCAAATCAGGGAAATAGCTACTGGCTGTGAGTAAAATAGCTTAAAAATATCAAACAGCCACAAAACTTTCCAAAACTAATTTTCAAATAAAGATAATAAAATCTAGAAGAAACAGGAACTGAGTTTATATTTTTTTGAGTTTTCTTTTATTTTATATATTTTTTTGAAGTTTTTGTGTATTTTTGGATTTTTAAGGTTTTTCTTTTGAGAATTTTAGGGATTTTTGAACTGACACTAAAATAGGTTAAAATAGACAGTAGGGATTTTTTTTGGGATTTTTCAAGGTATTTTAATATTTTTTTGGTATTTTCTAAGCTAGACAGTAGGCAAAAAGTAAGTTTTTGTTTTTTTAATAAATATGAAAATGAAATAAAATCAAAAACTAAAAATATGACGTTAACGTACAAGTAAACATGAGCTTAAGTTTAATTTTTGAGAATTTTTCAATTTAGAATGAGGCCCTAAATAAATCATACAAGCACACAGAAATACCACAGCCTAGTAGGGGTATATATGCAAATATCCAAAAGTCCAAGGGCATACAAGCAAATTTCTACAAAATATTGCACTTAATATTTAATTTCCAGGTCCAAATACAAATTCCTAAACCGGCAGGGGTATCGGCACAAAATGTCCACTAGGGCACGTGACCTGGACACACGCCTTGCGAGGACTGAAATGTAATTTCCACAAAACCTGAGGGCTTACATGCGATTTTCACAAAAGTTTAACATTTAAATCACAACTCCTTGTACTGGAACGAAATAATAAAAGGGCTGAGGGCCCCCTTGCAAAATGCCCACACCTCACGTGAACAAGTCACGTGAGGTGACGTGGCAAGGGGCCTAAGTGTAAATTAAACAAGTGTGAGGGCCTATTTGCAAATTTTACAAAACTTTTACACTACAGATGTAAGTTTGTAGACTAAATAGTAAATACAAAATGCGTAGGGGTTAAGGTGCAAAATACCCCTTGTGCGTGATCCATCAGCGGAGACGATGCCACTTATCCACGTGGCGAGCTGCGGACGGCCGATGATGCTTCAACGATGCACGGCTGGGATCAGATCCTCCTTGGTTGATCGAACGGTCGAGGCGAAGGAGAATCAGACGGTGGCTGTGCAACCTGGAGCTCCTTCCACAATCTGACGGTGGAGAGGCAATGACCAAGAACATCGTCGGACGCCAGCGAGGGCGAGCTTCGCCGCGCTAGATCTCCGTCCTCCGGTGGCGGTTGGGCTTCAAAATAGACGTGGAGGCTCCTGAAGGTCTCCTCCTCCTCCTGGAGGCTTCAAAAGACCTCGACGACGGCCGAGGTGCTCGTTGGCGCCCGACGGAGCTGGGAGGGCTTCGCGAGCTCCGGCAAGGATGCAAAATTGCCTCCAGGCGCGAGTGAACGTGCTTTGACCTGCAAAAAGGGTTAGGAGGTCTAGGGAAAACTGCCTGGACCTTAGGAGGGTGGAATGGAGTTGAAACGAGGCGTGGGGTTGATTGGCCGGAGTTGCGCTCCGGCGAGGAAGTGAGATTTGGCGAATCACAAGATGAAGCTTCGATCTTTTTGAGGGGTTTTGATATTTAGACTATGGCTAACATGATGCAAATGAAAAATAGGGGATAGGGGGTCCTCCATGGTCGGAACCAGAGGAAGAGATGTACCTCGACCGCCGGAGTTGCGGGAGGTGTTGGAGGCGACTTCTACCTCGTACGCCTTGGCTGAAGAGCTCGCGGTAAAGCTGTCACCTCCAGGAAGCTTCAGAGCACGAGAGAGGCAGAGAGGGGTGGACCGAAGGGGCTCAATTTTGAAATTGAAGAGAGGTGCTCCATATATTTGGTTTGACCCGAGGTGACAGGGGCTCAGGGATCAATGAATATCTCACAAATCTTGGGTCCAAAGACCAAGATTATTCGTGGGAGAGCTAGAGGGATGGTCGATGAACATTTTTGCAGAAGGATTCAACACCAAAACATGAAAGAATTGACCTCAAAAAATCCACCTAGGTGGGTAAAAAACGAGGCTGGCAGAGCTGGCAGGAGGCTAGGACACCTAGTTGACCAGAGTCAACTAGGGTTTGCGCCTGGTTGGTCCACGTGGACCAAACGGGAAAACCCTGATTAAATCTTTTATTAATTCATTTAAAAATATAAAAAGGCGAATTAAATTATGATTATAAAATAAAAAATATTCGTTATTTTATGTAGTATTTTATTATGACTTTTAATTATTTTTATGAGGTATATTTTTATAAGTTTACTTTTAGCCCTTTATAGGTATATTATCTATATACTTTATTACTTTATTTTTATTTTGTGTATTTTAATTTTATTATTTTTGATTATTATTTTCTAAAATTATAAAATACTTTTATATACACAAATACATTTTTATTTAATTTTTCTGATGTGTTTTGTACATTAAATAAAATATAAGTATGTAATGCATAGGTATATATATATATAGGTATAATACCTGTGTTTTGTATATACAAGTATTTTTATTTTGAGTTTTCTTTGCATTTTTATTCTGATTTTAGTATACAAATATATTATAAATGATATTTACAAAATTATAAAAATATAAAAATACAAAAACAATGAATAAAGAATCGAATGAATATTTTAATTTGTACAGGTATACAATGAGGGTCCAAAACTCTACTTTCAAACCGTAGCTCCGCCAAATGCAAAACCACCGCCATTAAAAAGCTTATTTTATTCTATATACAATTAAAGGTGAGTTTGATGCATTTGGAGTTTTCATTTGTGAGATACAGGTATGGGAAGTTGGGATTCTGGATTTTTATTCAGACCATAACTTTTTATCTGTACATTATTTTTCAGTGAAATCAATTTTATATTTTTCTTTATTTAATTATCTACAACTTCCATGTACAAAGTTTCTCTATTTGATGTATGAAAAATGGAACTAAAAATAGGTCCTAAACTGAATAAAGAATGAATAGAATAATATAGGTATTTGACCCTTATCTCCCCCTACTTTATTCCTGGTCGACCTATTCATCAAGATGCCTTGGTCTCGGGGTTTTGGGTCATAAAATATTTACAATATTTTATTCTTTTTCTTTTCTTTTATTTATTCTATAATTTTGGCTTTAATTATAGTATTTTATACACTAATGGGATGCACATGCATGAATGCTAAGATGCTCTATTTAAGGCCATTTACAGGCATTTACTAGGGTTTTTGGTGCCAAAATGATAGAATAAAGATGATGAAATGTGGATTCATCACCCGTGCACCTAATAACTTCTTCACTCGATCTCCACCCTTCATCCTATCCTCCTAACCAACCTCATACATGCCCGACATTAGATACACCTTGGAGCTAAAGCAAATCATCTATAAAAGGCCATGAAGTTGGCAAGATCCAACTAACTTCCTCCAATTGTTTCTGAACCACTGTTCATCAGCCGACCCATCTCTCTTCCATGCCTCGTTCCAGCCTTCTGAGGTGGTGACAGCATCTCGAAGCAGCCTAGCGTGGAAGAAGGATGTTGGAGGAGAAGCTCCAAGGTGCAGCGCCGCCCTGCATCGCAGCCCAGCGTCGCGTTCTGCTCCGGCAAGGATCGGCTGTCGAGCAATCATCAGAGGTAATACACCTCTATTCCCAGATCTATCCATCCATATGTTTTGCTATTTCTTTTTCGATCTCCGTGCCCCCATTAGTGATTTTAATCGCGTAATTAGGTCACTTGATCATTCATATTAGATGCCACACATTAAAGTCACCTCAAATCCAATCGAATCAAACCAATTTGCGTCACACTTTTTGCTACCACTCATGCCTTTCTTCACTAACTCTGGAAACACCATATTTGATCTTGCAAATTGTAACCCTTGGACCGATTTATTCGCAAATCGAGCATATACCATCATTCCTTGCAGAATTAGCTTGTATCTAGAGCAAATGCAAGTCATTTGGAGCTTTTAATCTTTACGCAATCCATCGTCAAATAAGGTGAATCAGCCTCAGCATCAAAACTTGGATTGTCGGACCATCCACTTCATCGACTGAGAACGTCGACTTCAAGCCACCTACGGAGGATCACCACTGCGGGAGAGCTCGAGGGGTGGACGAGCCACCCCTCTGGCCCCGCCGGAGGCCCGAGTGTAGAATCATTCACCAGAGAAAGTTGGAGAAGAGGACCACGCCATCATCCACGAAAGCAGCTTTAAGAACAGAAAGAACTCCATACTCTACAGTCACGCGACACGTGTCTAGAACGTGTGGTTCAGATTGCCCCGTAGCTTCTAATCAGGTACGTTAGTTGCGAAACGGTGGAAAATTTGCGTCATCAACCGACTCAGCTTTCAGAATCTCCACGCGCCTCCAGAAGTTTCTAGAATTACAATTAGGTCCCTACGTGGGGACCTAATTATAATAAATCATATTTCTTTTGCATTTTAGTCCTTCCAGGGACTGTCTTGTAATAAAAACTAAATATTTTTCTTGCATTTAGGCCCTTGGCTTGTTAGGGCCATTTGAACCTCGAATTCTTCTCATTTTCCCGCGAATTATCTAGGGTAGCTTGATAACTACCCAAAGGATTTTTCGAGTATTTTTTTTCGAATTTTTCGTCGCTTTCTTGTGCGGTCTTGATTCTTGTCTTCTCAAGTTTGTTTTAAATCGAATTTGTTTGGCATTTTCTTTCATTGTAAAATCAAGAATAAAAGATGATTTGTTTGGATTTATTCCTTGTCTCGAAAACTGTAGTTTGAACATTCTGCTTCCTTGTGTTAGACCCATGCATACCCACCTGGTTAAATTTGTAGTAAACGGTAGAATAGGATTTCATCTCCTATTTTACTGTAATTTTTGTTTGATCAAATTCGGGTTTCGATTCTGAGTGATTCTCTACACTGACACTTTAATCCGCTCTTGAATCCAGTGTTTATCAAAATGGCGCCGTTGCCGGGGAAGCGTTGTTTTTATAGCGATTTTTGAACCGATTTTTCTCTATTATTCTTGATTTTACAAATTTTTGTTTAGTTTTTTATTTACGGTATTCCTTCAGTTTTATGGTTTTTCGTGTGTCTTTTAAATTATGTTTACGGCTTTTTGTGTATTTCTATTTCTTAACTAAACTTTGCAGAGCCTGCAGGTTCAACCTACTTTCTCGAAAGCCGCAAATAGTTGAAAGTGCAAAGACCGAGATTCTCGATTGCTGAGGGCAAGTTTAGTTAGGATTTGTGTTGTAACTTTTCCTATAATTCTTGTAAAAAAGTGAATGCGCTGCATCAAAAACCTCACAGAAGTGAATGTGCTGCATCGACATCATATCACGTTGTCCACAAGTGCCCATCCTCTAACAGTCAGTACACCTCTTCATGAATTCATCAGAATCCTTGAAGTGGGTAGGCCACCATAGGCCAGAATTGGAGCACTTTCTGTGTTATTCTCCTCCCAAAATGATGTCCTCTAGCCTTAATCTTGTGGATGTATGTGAGGACGTTGTGGTGCTCCTCCCAAGGAATGCACCGACGCTAGACACTGTCCCTCCTTCATGATAAAGGATGAGATCCTCCCAATGGTAGGACTTGGCCTTCGTAAGGAAAGTCTCAAGTCGTTGCCTAGGCCAACCTTCTGGAACTTTCTTGACAACAAGATAGTTCACAATGTTGGCGTGCCATGGGAAAGAGGCGATAGCAAGGATCGCCTCATTTGGGAAGGTCTATATAATGGGATCAGTCTGCTCAGATTCCTAAAGATTTTCCAAATGGGAGAGGTGATATGCCACCGTGTTCTTGACTCTAGGTTTGTCCTTAATTTCAATATCAAACTCCTAGAGCAGAAGGATCCATCTACTCAATCTTGCTTGGAATCCTTGTTAGCCATGAGGTACCTGATGGCGGTATGATCTGTGTAAGTAGTCACTTTGGATAAAGAAAGTAAGATCTGAATTTGTCCAATGCAAAAACTACAGCTAGCATCTCTTTTTCCGTGACAGTATAGTTCCGTTGCATGACATCCAATATACAGCTAGCGTATGAATGGAAAATGGTGCTCCATCCCTCCTCTGTCCTAGCATAGCCCCTATGGAAACATGGGAAGCATCCGTCATGATCTCGATCGGAAGAGACCAATCAGGTGGCTGAAGGACAAGAGCCTCAACAACTAAGATCTTGATAGTCTCAAATGATGTGAGATACTTATCATCTACAATATACTCGGTGTCTTTCGTCAACAGATTAGTTAACGATCGAGCAATCCTACTGAAGACATGAATGAAACGTCAGTAGAAACTGACATGCCCTAGAAAAGATAGTAACTGTCATAGGTTGGACATTGGATTGAGTTTCTTGATGATATCCACCTTGGTCGGATCGACCTCTATGCCCATGTTGGAGATGATATGACAAAGCACCATCCTCTGAGTCACCATGTGAAGTGGCTCTTCTCCCAAGATAAAACAAGATGGACCTCTATGCAGCACTGAAGAACGCGATCTAGGCAGTCAAGGCAAGCATCAACATCGTCACCGTAGACCAAAAAGTCATCCATGAAGACCTCTAAACAGTCACCCAACATGTAAGGGAATATGGACAACATGCACCTTTGGAATGTCGCTAGGGCGTTACATAGACCAAAGGGCATCTGTCTGAAAGCATAAGTCCTAAATGGACATGTGGTCATTTTGTCTTGGTCTTCAGGCACATGGCCACCTGATTATAGCCAGCATACCCGTCAAGAAAATAGTAGTGACTCTTCCCAGCTAGCCTCTTTATAATATGATCAATAAAAGGTAGTGGGAAATGATCCTTCTTGGTGGTCTGATTCATTCGTCTGTAGTCCACACAATCCCTCCAAGAAGTGGGTACCATGGTAGCTTTCTCCTCTCCAAAATCGCTGACAACTGCAATGATGCCCGTCTTCTTGGGTACCACATGTAAGGGACTAATACCACTTGGAGTTGGAGAAGGGGTAGTTAAAATCACTGCTGTACCATTTTGATATTTCCTTCATGACCATCTCTCGAAGATTCGGGTTCAGCCATCGCTGGAACTCATGTGATGGCTTCACATCCTCCTCAAGATAGATATGGTGGGAGCACAAGGCCAGACTTATCCCCTGGAGATCAGCTACGCTCCATCCAATCACCTTGGGGTTCCATTCAATAACCTCCATCAATCAAGATTCTTGCTCTCCAGTCAAATCTGCTGAGATACTGATTGGGTAAATCACATGCTCACCCGCAAGGAATCGATACTTCAATTATTGCAATAAAGGCTTCAGTTCAGGACAACTGGGAGCTGGCAAATCTAACCTCTGAAAGTTTTGAGTGAATGCAACTAGATTTTAATGATAAAACTCCCGCTGATAATGCAAAACTGGTGAAGATGGCCCTGCTGATATATCTATACTCGGTGCTGGCACGGTCTCCACCCTAGCTGCTATCTCCGTGGAAACAAGAAAAGGTAATAGATCGTCATACTCTGCCCATTCTATGTCTGAATCCTACGGATCTGAATTAGAATCACAAGATACCAAATCTGCTTCACTGTCCTGAACGCGGTCGTCAGCCTCAATAGTGTCCTCGGCCATGAGTGTGCTCTCCAAAGTATCCTCTGCTGTAAAGTGTGAATCTATAACATCTGAAGGTGAGAGAAGGGCTCATGAAATGGGATCGGACCAAACGGTTCACTCTGCATCACTAAACTGCTCTTAGAAAACTGAGTCTCATGCTTTAGTCTTGTCGATCGTTTCTATTTGTATACTCTCGCCCTCGATGCGAAAGTACACCTTCCCACTATACTGGTCGGACACTGCCTTGACTGTGGTCAAGAATCGACGTCCTAGAATGATGGAGGTATCAATAACAGATTTAGGGATCTCCATGTCCAACACAACGAAGTCCACGAGGAATTTCAGGCTCTGAATTGTGATGACCATGTCCTTCAACAACCCCTTTGGCCTCTTGACAGATTTATTACCAAGATGAAGGATTTTTCTGCTCTATCAAAGAGGGACGAACTCGAATCGGTATCTGGTCTAATAGAGTATGGTCGAATCTTTTCTCATGGATGTGGCATCTAACGTAGGGAGCTCCTACATCTGGCCTCAAGATTGGCAGACGGTTCTGGATAGCGAAGCATGTGGCACAGGTCAGCACATGGATCTCTACTTGATGGTTCCTTTTCTTCCTGTGGATAGTGGTCTTCTCTTACAAGTTCTTCTAGAAGAGAGGGATGTGCTCCAATGCCTCCAATAGAGTCACCTGGATATGGAATCTATCATTCATCTGCTGGCTGAACTCTAACTGCTGATCTTTTTTTGGACTTTTCTTTTTTATTCCCCTTCGCTAAGTAGAGTGCTTGAGGAAAGTGGATGGCTGAACCCTCCTCAAATAGAGGGCTAGGAACATGTTCCAGCTGCTAGAGGGAATGGAATCCATACAAGTATCTTCAATCATCACATATGGACTCGAGGATAAAGAAACCTTTCCTTTATTATTTTTTGGTATTTTCCGTAATGTCCCGAGATACAATAACTGGCTGGAATAGAAATGGTGGCATCAGTACCACCCACGACATCTGAAGTTATGGCATCAACACCGTACTCTAGCTCAACACCTGGGAATCTGGTGGCATCAGTACCACCCTCTACATCTGGAGAAATGATGGCATCAACACCATCGTCATCATAAACATCCTTAGCGGCATCAGCACCACTATCCTCCACGTCTGGCGCTCCTGCATCCTCGTGGTGTCGTCATTCAGATGAGGCACCACGACTTGCATCCTACCACTCCTTAGTGACACAAAATCAGCGTCAAATGTATACAAAGTAATGTTACCCAATAAGTCACTAGGAGTGGTGGTCTCTGTGAACTGTACCTGCTCAGATTTCCTCTGGAGTTGTTTGAGTTTGTTCGATATGAGCATGTATGAGACCTTTCCATTGATGATCTCCCTCATATCCTTCGAAACTCATCCATCTCTTGCCTAAATGATGCATGCTGGTCTGAGAGTAGGTGGGCTAAATCATCAAGGGCTGGAGTTTCAAAGGTTGGCCCATGAGATCCGGACGGGTTGCCTCGCAGAAAGTGAGATTGCTGTTGGAACTGGTGAGGGGGAGGTTGAGAATACTACTGAGGTTGCTGTTCCAGCCTCCATTGTTGTCCCTACTGGTAGGGATGAGGACTCGACTGTAGTGCTGCTATTATGGCTGGTGAGGGAACTGGTGCTACTGGTGCTACTAGTGCTACTGGCCGAACTGTCCACCCTGAGCTGGAGGCTGCTGCTGAGATGAGGCACCTCCGGTCGACCACCTGAATCCGGGATGATCTTGGTGGATCCCGGGCTACTGTCAATCATACCAAATCTCATTGACTTCCATCAACGGCTCCTGCTCATAGGGGGGTGGAGGAAGAACTGCCAGTGGCTGATCCTGCTGATATACAACCATCTTAGTGTCCTGAGATGGCGGTGGCTGAGGATACTTGTGATGTAGCTATTGGAACAGTTCCACCTAGAAGTGATGAACCTGTCTGTACTTGGCAGAGTGTTGGGACGAGTCGATGCTGCTAGGATCAACCCGTGACCTGAGATGGGGCTGAGAAGCTGTCTATGCCTCCTGGAGACACATGATCTGTGTCTTCAGGTCACTCAGGGTCTGTTCCAACTGGTCTATATGAGTCATACCCTGGCACTGCTTCTTCTCGATGATCTCAATGCGGTCCAACTTCTCATTGATAATGCCCACATCAACGGCTGATGACTCTGCATGTGCTGCAGCTGCTAAAGAGGTGGATGGACCTACATCGACTTGTGTTATCCTCTGATAGTTACATCATGGGGTGAGGGCTTCCCCTGAGTGTAAAGATGGGTGTGAGACATCACTGTATAGTTCTCGGTTATCTCTTCACAGATGTACCAGACATGGTCTTCATCCTTGGAAAATAGGAGCCGCCATCAGCGCACAAAAGAAGCTTTGTACTTGGTTGGGCTTGGGGATGTCGTGATGTGGACATCGGTCAATGAGCTCACGAAAATGAACCCACGCATCATGGAATTTCTCGTTGGAGATCATAGAGAAGTTGTTGATAAGAGCTCACGTTGTGTTTGTCCGGTCGAGTGGATAGTACTTGTTCAAGTACTCGGTGCGAAGATTTTCCACAAAGTCACATATCTTCCCAAATGCTTCAGCCAGTAGGATGCTCTCTGGACTAGGGAGAATGGAAAAGACATCATCTTTATGGTGTCCTCGTCTACGTATCTGTCGTGGACAGTGCTATAGATCATCTCGAACTCCTACAGGTGCAGATGCAGCTCTTCGATGGCAAGCCCATGGAACTTGGTCAAAAGCTAAATAGTCTGGGGATGGAGCTTGAAAACTCCCAGAATCATTGGAAGATGAATCCAATGGTGTGTAAGAGTTGCACCAAGGTTGTGCAACTCCCTCGTTGGCCTAGCTATTCAGACGGGCTCCTGTGGCTCCTCTGGATGTCCTCTTTCTCCTCCTCCAAACTCTAGAATCTCCATACCACCTGCTTGGTTCGGATCTCTTCGGTCAGCTCGCATCTGTGCATCTCTCTATGCACCTCTCTATGCCATAAAGGCTCCCTCTCTAATATGTGTACCTATCTATACCATGAAGGATCCCTGGTCTCTAATTTGTCATTACATCATCTCTAGAGAGGATAACAGTGTGTTGTTGATGACCCCTGATCTAAAACATATGTGGTACTCCGGGTTGTCCATCAGTGCTCTCCTCGTTGTTGGCCATCTCTTGGGTCTCTGCAAAGGAAAAAGACCCCAACTCAGGTGCCGTCAAATAAAAAAATATCTGTGCGGGTCTCTGCTTGGGCACCGTAGGACTGGAAGAAGGATGTTCGAGGGGGAATAGGGTGGAATCGAACTCGGGTAAGGAGAGAGGGTCTAGGCTCTTACAAACCTACCTAGATGAGTGGGACGGAGTGCTCGAAAGAGGTGTCGACAGAGGTTGCCTAAGGGACTCCGTCCTATTATCGTGATCTGGAAGAAAGGCGCATGGGATCTGGAAAAAACAAGATTGGCAAT
Organism: Ottelia alismoides; assembly: GCA_037367405.1. Lineage (NCBI taxonomy): Eukaryota > Viridiplantae > Streptophyta > Magnoliopsida > Alismatales > Hydrocharitaceae > Ottelia > Ottelia alismoides. The sequence goes on along the minus strand of JAZKJV010011156.1, from coordinate 694,630 downwards.
GAAACCCCCAATTCAACTACGCAGCGCGGAGCTAGTGACCATAAAGGTTCGATCTTTTATCTTGTCATTTTTATTTTGGTAATAATTCAGTCTAGCAGGGCAATTAAGCAAGATTTTAGGTTCCCCATTCTCCCAAGAGATTGGTCCAATCCCAAAGCTAGATCTTTCCCAGCCAGTACAAGTTGCAGACCCCTTTACCGGCTACCCGATCAACTCGCTCTGTAAAGGACGTTGTGGCCCACTTTACCGAATACCGGAGAGATCCTCACTAGAGAGCGACTAGCCCCAAGATGAGTAGTCTAACAAGAGTTCAGGTATGGCTCTAGCCTAGTGTGTGTTTCTCTCTCTCGTGCAAGCAAACAAAAACAATGAGGGGATGACTCTCCAAGAATAAATTTTTAAGTGAGGTGTTTTATAGGATCAGAGTTGATTAACAGTCTCAATTTTATTGTTATATCTCTTTAGGCATTTTTCAATAATCAGAAAATTTCCTAACGAAATTTTTGATCTCATGGTCATTTAATAGTCCAAAAACAAGGGGGAGAAGTCGAAAAAGCCGATGTGCGATCAAACACTATGATGCATGCAAAGTAAGAGATGTGTATCTGTTGCCAGCAATCTACATGCAAGGTGATCCATGCATAAATTAAAGATAGAAATTTAAACTAATCTAAATGATGCAAGATAAAAATAACCTTAGATGAGCAATTTCTACACGCAAAGAACAAGTAGCTAACTAATCAGAGAGAGAGAGAGATTGAAGTACGATCTCGGATGTCGATCAGTGACTGCCACAACGGATCTTGCCAGCACTGTATATGCCCTCTACAGAACGTGACCTCTCAATCAATCGAGTTAACTTTATTAATGATTTTTATTTAGGTCCAATTACAAATCTATAGGTGCAGGCCAGATATTAGGGATTTGGCCTTAATTAATTACATCGCAATCAGAGAAATTATCAAATCTAAGGGTTAAATTCTTCGAGAATCAAAGGAAAGAAAAGGTGAATAAAACAAAATCGGTAAACAACCATAGTGAGGTCCCCTGAGCACACCGGTGCTCGGTGAAACAGACCCCGATATGCCAAGTGTCCAAGGTCCCTGTGTTATTAAAAATTAATAAAATGCTAAAAAGCAAAAGCTGTTCTATCCTATATAACTAATTTCCTCCTGGCCTCCTGCTCCTCGTCTAATGCGGTTATGCCTGTCGAAAGCCCAACGTACTCGGGTGGTCCCTCGCACAAAAAGCAAATTAGAAGCAGGTCAGAAAGAATTATAACAGATAGATATCAAATATGCAAAACAATTAAAAAGACTACTAAGCCATGATCCCTAGGCAACAATGCCATTCTGACGACACGAAGATCTAGATCGGCTAAGATTGAAAAATAAATAAGCCATTCTTCTCAACAATCAATTCGATCAATCAAGAAAATCGAAACCACTTTAAAATAAATCAATCAAAATACGAGAATGTTAGAGGTCTCTGTTATTTATTTAATCTGGCATAGCGACCAGGGTCGAACACAAGGAGCACGAGCGAAACCTATGGCTTTTAATTTGTAATTTTTTATAATTTCAAAATAAGAAAATGAACAAAACAATTAAACGGAACATGGTGAAAACACGCTTCAATAATTTTTATTAAGACACAAAAATGCTTAAAATAGGAAATAAAAATGTTTTTATGTTTTTCAAATATTCAAATATTTTGGCGATTTATGGGATTTTTCCACTTTTTATTTGATTTTATAAAAATAAACAACATCAAAATAGGGAAACAATGTACATCCTGGAGTAAAACGCAAGTTTAAAATAGCAAAAATGCCTTAAAGTCATGGATGTGATTTTTATGAAATAGCAAATAAAAATATTTAACTATAGCAACTGAAATCTTGTTTTTTGATTTTTTTCTATAATTTTTAATGATTTTTATATAATTTTGAGTCTTTTGTAATTTTTAGGGTTTTTATAAAAGATAATTCAACATAAATGGTATTGAAATGAAAACACACAAAACAAACACATAGACATTTTTATGGTATTTCTAAGACCATTTTATATTTTTTTGGTATTCTAGAAAATAGGTTGAACACTTTTTAAAGGTTTTTTATTTTTATAAAATATCAAATAAACTAAATTGAGTCATAAAAATTACCATAAATATTAAGTGTTAGCAGGAGCTATCTGTAATTTTTATAGAAATTTTGGAGTTAATTAGTAATTATTTAATTTAGTAATAATTTGATTAAAAAACAACACACACAACACACATGGACCTACTTGCAATTATTTGAAATATTCAGGGTCAAATAATAATAAATGTAAAAAGTTTGGGGTACTACTTGCAATTTATCCAATTAATTCATGAACATGTCAAATAATCCATGCTCAGGGGTATAACTGCAAATACCTAAAAGTTTATATTCAAAGCATAACAGTAAAAAGCCCCAGGAGCACAACATGCAAATACCCCATCCAAGCTGTGAGACAGCGCGTAAGTTCAGTGGAGTAGGACTAAACTGCAAATAGAGTAAGTGTAAGGGTTTGACTGCAAAATTACCTAACTATTAAAACTACTACAAATATTTTTAGGACCGAATAATAAAAAAAGTAAAGAGAAGGGCCTATGTGCAAATAACCCTTTATTGTTTGTGGTCCAACGGGCGATAGCGTTCCACTTATGATCGAATGGTTGGAATGGGAGGATACCGCTTCGTCGATGGAGGATGCAGATGAGATCCTCAGTTTGATTAAACGATCAGGAGCTCCCTGTTAATGAGAGGTGGAGAATAGAATAAAAGGAAGGGCTTGATCAAACGATGGAGGGGCAATCTGGAAGAACTCGCCTCCAACAAGTTTCTGACGTCGATGACGCGTGCCTCCGGTGTTCGCTCGAGCTGTGGAGATGTGGAATAGAAAGGGAAGCTTGTTCCGCTGTTGCAGGAGGTGCTCTGATAGATCCTAGACGGGGAGAGGGGTTCAGGAGAGGACATAGTGAACCTGGAGCTTCCTATGGTACCTCGGCCTCCAGATGAGGCCCAAAGGGGCGCTTAAAACCCTGCTGGAGAAATGATCGTGCTCGGAGAAATAGCTCCGGCGAGGGTTAGAGCGTTACAAACAACGGGAACCAAGGTGGCAGGTGAGTGGACAAGTCTCCGGTGAAGTGAGGAAATCAGCCTGCTAATAGGCTCCAACTTGATGCTAGAGCCACGTGGGGTCACGGAGCTAATGTAGAAGCCACAAGGTAGTCAGATTGAGGCGGATTACGTCAGAGGGGAGTGAAACATGGTATGGAATGGGATGATCAGAGATGCTCTGTTTTGCGGATGTACAATGGATTTGAATTGAAATGAGAGGTGAATATGATACCAGAATATGGAGGAAGATCGCCTGAGAGTCGTGGATTAAAGCTACGGGGGTGATGGCCTCGATAGATGACGGTTCTAGAGGCTAGGATCCTTGTAGCGGAGCTAAGGACAAACCTCACCGGACCTAGGGATTGCACGCACGAGATACTCCCCTCGTCTCTCTCTCTCTCTCTCTCGTTGTCACTCTCGGAAAGGGAGACGGGTGCAACGGAAGAAGTAGTGTTGCCAAATGATGGAGGAAAAGGAGGGGGGTCGTGCAGGCTATTTACATGCGAGGGTCTTGGAAGATGGGGACGACGCCCGCAAATTGGGGTGCGGATCGATCAAAGGATCATCGGGCGAGGGTTAGGGATCCGCCACCTCGTATCGGGGCGAAGGTTTAGGCGAAGAGGAGATCGAGTCGGGTTTAGAAAATTTGGAGAAAGTCGGCCAAACAAGACTCGATGAGAAGGGGGTCCGGGGGGACCAGTTGAATGGAGTCAACAATCCCTGCTGGACAATCAGGTGCATGCTAGAATAGGACAAAATAGACTACATGACAAACTGCTAGCAAAATAAAGAAATCGATTTAAAAACATTAAATGAATTTAATTAAAAATGAATAAAATGAAATTTTTTTATTATTTTCAAGGAAATATTCTATGATTTTTAATTATTTTTATGAAAAATAGATTAGTCTATATACAATATATAGTAGTATATACATGTCTAATATACATATGTATTTTGTAAAATTATTTTTATTTTGTTATTTTTACATTAATACCCCAATTTTATATTTTGTTTATTTACAACATAATTTTTGGAGTATGAAATAATTTTTATTTTATTTTTGTTATATATTAATAGGTATATACTAAATTGGGAGTGAGACATATATATATATATATATATGTGTGTGTGTGTGTGTGTGTGTGTGTGTGTGTGTTTTGGTATAAGTGGAGAGATTTTATTTTTATTTTATTTTTCTGATTTTTATTTTATTTTTATGACTATACCCGAGGAGGTAAAAACAATATTTTATTTTTATTTTATCCAAAATAATTATTTATAAATTTAGTAATATGTAAATATAAAGTAGGCCCTATCTCTCTACTTATTTTGTTTGGTGATCAGGTCAAGGCTGACCTTCTCTTAGGGTTCAAGTCACTATGTATTTATTCTAAATACCTGCTTCCTTTTCTTTTCCTTTATTCTTTTATTTTTGCACAAATACATTCTATTACATAAAGTTAATACATGCATGCAAAATGCTAACTCATTAATATTTACACTATTTACGTGATGCTTTGCCAAGATAATTGCTAAATAAAAGATAAAGAGTGAGATCAGGGATTCATCAATGACATAAACAAATAAATGCAAAAATCAACAAATGAATGAATAAGAGATGAAAGGCAAGACAAAATAATATCCAACGCGATGTTACTCCCCGACAATGACACCATTTGATAAACGAGAAAAATTATGGCCTAAGTCGCGTCATTCCACAATGCAGAAGGACAGTCGCTGATGTGACCTTAGAAAAAATATTTGTGTAATCAATAATTAATCCACAATAAGAATAAAGCGATATATATCAAAAATATGGAATTGAAATTTATTATAACTCTACAAGATGTGTATAGCTTGTAAGTACGTGTAGTGGTCGAACACATGGAGCAAACAGGAGCAGGTAAAATACAATGCTATTTATATTTTTATATTTGATTTTTTTTCATTTTCCAATTTTTTATTTTCTTTTATATATTAGTTTTTATTCTTTATTAATAATATAACAATTATAATGCTTAATATATACAAATATATAATTGTATTTATAAATAATAATAATATAGATAACATATAAATAATAAATTGTTCTTTAGTTTTTATTATTTTTCTAATTTTTTGTTATTTTTCTACAATTTTTGCTAATTTTTATGTATTTTAAAATTAAAAAATATCCCAAATAAAGAATTAATTAAATACCTGAAATTGAATTGGATTTTAAAAATAGTAAATAAACTCCAAAATTATCAAAATCAATTTTAATATATAAATATTAATATAAATAAAAGTATAAAATAGAAAAAGATATTTTTGGATTTTAAAGATTGATTAGATTTTATAAATGATTTTAGGATTTTTTTCGATTTTTAGGGTTTTTGTTTTCACATTTTTAGTGATTTTTGGTCTTTAAATAAAATATGTAAAAATATAAATGTACTATTTTTGGAATTTTAGCGATATTTTTATATTTTTTTGGGTATTTTATAAAATAAACAAGGAATAAATATTTTATATTGTATTTTTAATAAATAGATTAAATGCAAAAAAATGTTAATTAAAAATAAAAGCGTGAAAGTACATGGCATAGAGCATCTAATCATATTTTTTTGGATTTATGGAGCATGCTAGATATTTTAAATAAATATATAAAAGCATCAAAAATATATATCACGAATGGGTTTTTTTGTGTAAATAAAGAAACTAAAGGGGCTCAAAAGCTATTTTTCTAACATAATAAAACATTTATTTAATTTTTAGACACTAATCTACAATATACGAAAATGTCAGGGCCCTCTATGCAAAATTTCCTCAGTCACGTGGGTGCTGCACGTGAGTCTGGGAGGGACAAAGTGCAATATGCAAAAAGTTTAGGGTACTTTTTACAAAAATTCTAATTTATTTACAACGTTAACTTTTATTTATAGAACAAAAAAAATACAAAAAAAGTCGAGGTTGTTTATGCAAATTACCCCATACTTGCGTGCTGATGGACGGTTGGGATCTCTTCACTTAAACACATGGCGCGTCCACATTACGCGATGAAGTGTCGCCGGTTGATGGATCTGATTAGATCACACGAAGCGATCCGACGATCGTGGATTGGCTTGATCGGACTGATGTAATAAAAACTGAGGCTCCTCCCCAGATCGGACAGTAGCTGGTCCTTACGAACAATAGGGATGAACTTGTCTTCCCCAAACTCCCGTTCGTCGATTCCTCCCTCCAACGGTACTCTTCTTCAATCTTCAATGTCTATACTATGACCAGTGAGGACGTGCGCAGCCGCCGGGGGTCTAAAGAGGCTCCAAAACCTCGTAGAGAGGCCTGGCGAGCTCGATGAAGAAGGGAACTCCATGTACCTGCAGGCGGAGTTGATTCGAGCCCAAGTTTACTCCATGGGGTGTATGACCTACATAGAAAGAATAAGTGGCTCGAGGGGCTACTCCTCAAATAAAAATGAAGCTAAGAGCATGAAGGATGAGATGGGCGAAGAGGTCCCGACGAAGCGATGGAGCGAGACCTTGATTCACAGAACCAAGGAGGTTCTAGTTGGTCAAAGGTGGCTGGTAGGTGGATCACATGATGGGGAACAAAGGAAAGGGTGGAAAATGGGATCGAGGAATGATTGGAAACATGTGGAAGTGTTTGCAGGAGCGGAGCTCCGGCGAACTACGAATTCGCCTAATTACGCTAAAGCTAAGGCCTAAATGCTAAACTAATGACATAAATAAAAATCTAGAATGAAAATCTACCTAAGATAAGCAAAATGCACAGCTGTAACCTGACCTAGGGCTAAGGAACAGGATGGTCGCCGGAGCGCCGCCTTGGTCGCACCCCTTTCCTCTTCGAGCTACCATCCACCTTTGGGGACCTCCATCTGTCACCAGGATGCACACTAGGCCGAAATGGTGGATCTCTAGAACTTAGAAAGTGCTCAAAATTTTAATGGAGGAGAAGAGGCCTTTATTTATGAACATGAGCGGACACCCTTATTGACTAGGCTAAATCAACGAGTCGAGGGCATGTATATGGATTCCAAGATCTCGGCGTGAATCATGGATGATCCATGATTACTTTTTCGTGAAGGTGGTGAAGTATATAGATGGATGTAATGGCCGAGAAAAATGGAGGAAATCGCGGGATTTAACAGATTTGACGGGAGTCAGAGTAGGCGGAATGTTGACCAGGGGTCAACAGACGAGACCCCTGATTGGTCCACGTGAGCCCAGATAAAGAAATAATAGCAATTTTATTAAATTATAATTATTTAAAAATAATAAACGATTTTATTATTTTTGAGTATAAAATAAAAAATGTTTATTATTTTATTTAGTATTTTTATTATGATTTTATTTATTTTTTGTATATTTTATTAATAGTTAATTTTTAATAGTGTATTTATAGGTATATTTGCGTATATTTTTTATAAATTTTTATTTTAGTTGTGTATAATTTATTTTAATTTTTTATTCTTTTATTTTATATATTTATAACTTAATTTTATGAGTATAAATATATTTTTAATTATATTTTTATGATGTAATTTGTACACTTGAATAAATAGATATGTATATTTGATAGGTATATTTATAGTTATTTTACATGTGTTTTATATACCTTTTTATTTTATTGTGTTTTATAGGATTTTACTTTGGGTTAATATTTTTAATATAATATAGATAATATTTACAACTCTATAAGAATATAAATGAATAAAAGAATGAAATCCACTTTTATTTATATACAAGTAATAACATTGGTATTTTTGCCTATATTTTCTCATAGAATTATTTTAAATTTTTTTTCGGTTTTATTTTGGTTTCGATTTGCACATTATGTTATAGATAATATTTACAAAATTATAAAAAATATAAATTTGTAAAAATAATGAAGGATGAATAAAATGAATATTTAATCGGGTATATTGTACAATGAGGGTCAAAACCTATCTTTCACATAATAACACCAAAAAATATAAAACCACCACCATTAAATATCTTGTTAAAAGTTATATACAATAAGATGTGATTTTGATATGTTTTGAGTATTTATTTGAAAGATATGGTCTGTGAAGTTGTTTTCTGACTTTTTATTTTGTGCATAAAATGAACACTGGGAATGTTTTTATACAAACTCAATTTTGTATTTTTAGTTACATTATTATCTACAAATTTCATGTAAAATGTTTATTTATTTGATGAATAAATAATAAAGAATAAAATAGGTGTAAAAAATGCCTAAATAAAGAATAAAATAATTGTGTGTTTTTTTCATTTTTGGCCCTTATCTCCCCCTACTTTATTCCTTGTCGACCAACTCAATTATTGACTTGGTCTTAAAGTTTAGGGTCATAAATATCTTCAATATTATATCTTTTTATTTTCCTCTCTTTATTCTTTAATTTTGGCATTAAGAACCTTATTATATATATAATTAAAGCAATAGAGAATGAACGCTATATACACAAATTAATGTTATTTGCATGCATTAGCTAAGGTTTTTAAGGCCAAAATGATAGAATAAATGTGATGAAATGGAGATTCATCAGATTCTGAGAGCAAGACTGATGAACGTAAAATTTGCCTCTTTAATAATCAAGAATTGTCATAGTATATGAGGTAAATTCGATTCAGCAAAAATCGCAATCTTTGAATGTTGTGGAATATTTTTACTTGGCAAGTCCACCAAGGTCGAACACAGGGAACAGTGATTCTTAGTTGCGTGGTTTTTAATTAAATTAAATAATTAATTATTTGCTAATTAATTTTTAGTGCCTAAGGAAAAAAAATGCAGTGAAATGCAATTAGATGCAAAAATAGAGAAAACTATTCAGCACATGATATGTGATTTTATAATATTCAATTCTCAAATAATTTGATCTCTTAATCCTTAAAAATCATCACAGATCGAAAGAGATTAGTCCATAAATATGCAACAATCAATATTTCAGATGCGGGTCAAACAGATCAACATATCAAAGCTTTATACTGCGAGAATTTCTTAAGATACTCGGCCCCTTTATTTCCCTTTAAATCACCCTAAAAAATAACAACCTTATATCAAATATCTGGTTAATCACGAATTCAATTAATAGATTGAATTCCTTAGAAATAACGTTTAAGCACTAGCGGATCAATTAACTTAACAACTCCTCAAATAAAGTATCATGGAATTAGATAATTTCACTTCCTCATGTTTACCCCTGCAAAGATCAATTCATTAACTAAGAAGATCAATAATCAAGAGAGACTTAATCAGATAAGATCTCTGAAAATGGGTTCCTGCAAGTTAGATCAACTTTCTCAATAAGTGGCACTCATATGTCAATTTTCATCCTGCACAACTCATAATGCTCCTCAAATAATAATTCCTAATAAATAGCCCCATACCTATTAACAAGAGATGTAATGTGAAAAAGCATGAAAATAGCTTCAAAATGACATATTATGCTCTAAAAACAGAGTTCATATGAGAAAGATATGCTACAATAAAGATCTAGGGATTGAAATGTAATAAAAGTAAAGTTTTTCCTTCAAAGTGTTCCCTAGAGGGACTTATTTGCAAATAAGTAAAGTGATCTGAACTTCGTTACAATTTTCCATACGTGATGACGACGTCAGCATGTGCTTCTTGTAACTTGTTGGTGCTTTGGGGGGCTTGATACAATTTTCGCCCCTACATGCTGTGCTCCTTGCGTGAGAGGAAAACTGGATGCTGGCGGTCAAGTGGATGTCGCAGTGAGGGCGGCGCTCATCCTCGCACCGATGGTGTAGGCGCAAACTACTGGAGGGCTTACGAGCTGGTCACACAGTGGTGGCGCAGCAGGAGGCTGGAGAGGTGCGAGTTGCGGTGGTGGAGCGTAGGAGAGGCGTAGAAGGGGATGGCGCACGGCTGAAGTTGATTTGTACCTGCAAAGTTAGCAGAAGCAAGAGAAAAAGGAGGGTAGCATGCACAGCTGCTGCTGGTGGCGGCGATAGTAGGCGGACGGGGGTAGAGGTGACGAGGTTGTGCAAGTGCAGCAGCTTGTGAATGTGTGTGGGAAGTGAGCGGGTGAGTGCTAGGGACGTGCAACACTTGTGAGTGTAGATGGGTGTGGAGGTTGAAGGAGAGGGAAGTGTAGGGAAGAAGAGGAGGATGGGTTGGTGGAGCAAGAAATGGAAGAAGAATGTGAGGAAGAAGTGGGGATAAAGAGAGGGGGAAAGAAGAAAGAAAGAGGATGAGAGAGAACGTGGGGTGAAGATCAAGGAGGATTCTCCCCTATTTGTTAGATGATGTAAAATTTTTGATTAATTGAATGATATGATCTTAGCTAAAAAATATACAAAAATCATATTCATGTTCAGGAGGCATGATTTACCCATTGATATGAATTTATTTGGTGATTTGGTGAAGGGATGATGATGAAATGAGGAGAGAGGAAATATGGAGAGGAAAAAGATGATGAGTAACGGAGGAGGAAGAAGACAAGAAGAAGGGAGGAAGGAGGAGGAGTTACCTGTAGGGTGAATTGATTGCCAGTAGGGGAGAAAGGTTCACCGATGGAGGAGAAGCTAAGGGCTCCACAGTGGTGGTCGCTCAATCCACTCCGATGAAGAGGAGCAAAGGGCTCACAGCTGGATGAAGTTGTGACACGGCCAACAAAGATGACCGAGGACCTCACCGAACCTCCTCGTCGCGGATCGAGACCCTTCCCGTTGCTGTCACCTGGGGTAGTGTGAAGTTGGACAAGAGGTATGTGGAATGGTATATGAGGAGAATGGAGGTGGTGGCGGGGTTCTATAGGATTTTGGACGTTGGAGGGTTATGGATTGTGGTGGTAACGGCTATGGAGTATTATAGCTATCTTTAGGAGGTTACATGCAAGGTGAGAACGACTGGAAGAGAAGGGGACCCGACATGTGCATGAAGAAGGCGTTAGGTCTTCATATGTGACGGTCGTAGTAGGAGGCTGTTGACTTGGGGTCAATGGTGGGTGTGGTGTGATTGGTTCGAAACAGAGGGGAGAGAATATGAGAGGGGAAGAGTGAGGTGGATTAGTGAAATGAGATGGACCAATGGATGGATGCCACATGTCATTGACTTTGACCAGACACAAGAAAAGAAGAAACAATAATAAGTAATAGAGGACGACTTCAAATGAAAAGGTAATAAACATGAAAGTTGTTCATCCGATGAGACATTCAACTTTTGTAAAGAAATCGAGAGTAAAAGAGGTCTTCTCTACATGGTGATATTTTTGGTGGTTTTCCATGTGTATAGAAAATCGACTTTTTGGGTTTTGTAATTTTTTGATGGTTTTAAAGAGGATAAAATTCTAGAAAAATATGATAAAATACAAGAAAATTAATTACACACTAATCTGATTTTTGGATTTTTAATAAATAAGAAAGTGGCAAAATAAAATAGAAGTATGAAACACAATTTTTGTACTAACTACGAGGGACATCCGAACACAGTCAGTTTCTTTCATTTCAGTTTTAATCTAGATTTGGATTTTGTATCGCTTAATAAAACATTCATTAAAGGAAACAATTGAAGAAGAAATAAAATTAAAAAGGTTAATTGTGTGCATAAAAACTCAGGTCAAAAATAGCAAAAAGTCAAAATGGCCAAAAGAGGCCCAAAAACCAACTTTCATATATGAGCTCCGAATTATACGAATTGGTCTTGTTTTGAAGATATTTGAATATGAGAAGTTAGTGACTTTTTGGGATAATTTACACTTGGAATTTTTAATGCAATTATGTATGATGAAATGCAAATATTATTTACACATGTATGAATGCTAATGATGCTCTATTAACGACTTAATACATGCGAATTTTGGGAACATAGCCTAATTGACCAATTTTAACATGATGAATACATATTCATCATACCCCTATACTTAAACCATGCTCATCCCCGAGCATTAATGAATGAATGACTTAGTTGAATATATCCCTAATCGTGCATGTGAATTTTCAAGCTCAATTCAGAGACGACCCTTAATTTGAGTGATCCTAAAATTCTGGACTCAACCATGCTCTAGTCAGAAGGAATCCATCTTTTCTAATTTTCGGACTCTCTATTTGTACATATAATATAAGGATATGATTTTTAGTGTACCGCATTCATGAGAGTCAAGTCGAGAAATCACCCAAAGTACCAATCCATGAGACTCTCCTCTAGACCTAATTCTCAACACTAGGGAATAAGTCTATTCTTGCTTCAGTCAACCGTCTCATTAGTTTGTCAGACTTGAAAGTGTAGATGGATGGCCAGATGATGGAGGGCATAGATTGTGTCTGATTTTCTCTCCCTTACATTGGAACAAGGTGCCTCTCGGTGCCTTATTACTCAACATAAGTATATTTTTATTTTTGTTGATCAGTGTGTCCGTCTAGAGAATTCAGATTCATCTGCACTTGTTTTTATGGGAGTACACCGGGGTGTGCCTTTTTTTAGTATCTAATATACCTTTGACAACCAGACTTGTATCGCTTATGATGCAGAGCCCTTTTATGGTGTCAGCCTGACTCCTTGGTCCTAATTAGCGCTTGGTCCAAGTGGACACTTTGAAAATATTTGGGAGCGCTCTCCATTGGTGAAAGCTCATTTGTAATTTGACTTGTATGATATAGCTTTTCTTTGACATTTCTTTTTCTTTCTTTTGTTGTCTAGCTCCACTTCTTTTACTAAAAGTTGCGCACACTAATCAACAATTTTCATTAAGTTTCATCACACCCTGGCACTTAAGTAAATATCAAAAAGATAGCATATGAACTTGTTTACATACTGGCTAGGATTTTCTGACACTGAAGTTTTCTGAAGCCTTCACTAACTTTATCCCATCCTCGAATATCATTAAATCGAGTCAAAACTCAAATATCTAGTCCTATTTCCTCAAGTGATACTCAACTCACCTCATCAATCATGCTGTTGTGAAAGTGATTGTGCTGATCATATTCTTTGGAGGGTAGAGATGAAGAGTGCAATATAGCGCTCAAATCTTTCAAACTGGGGAAGTGTGGATTATTTATTCAAAACTCTAATGGCTAAGGGTTGGCTAACTCAGATTTTCAAGATCTCAGAAATCAAGTGTCCTCAAAATCTTTAAGCCTTGAGTGATAGTGAATGTGTCAGGAATATATCAACCAAGGTATGCATGAGATGATTAATGAAATGCAAGACCATGAGTGAATTTTTTATGCAATTTTTTGTTTTTTTTTTTGTTTTTTCTGTTTTTTCTGTTTTTTGTTTTATTTTTTTTTGAAAAACATGTATTATTAACATAATATACACTACTTGTACCCATCCCCGATGTTAGATAAAATGATTAAAGTACGAGCTATGGATAAAATAGATAAAATATATACAAACACCCCCTATACTTAGCGTGTGCTATGTCCTCATGGCACAAAGTGAAATGTAGACATAGCTCGTACTATGTATAGCTGAGACACGAAAATAGAAGTCTCCATGCCCCCCCTATACTTAGTCTTTTGAGAGACTAAGCATGGATGAAAAGCATGAAATGAGGCAGTCGAGGGTGAACGGAAAGAATAGAATTGATGTATACACAATGATATCGATCCCTTATACTAAGTATTGGGAACCGAGGGAGGGTTGATGGATATACATGAGAGTATTGTATTCGAAGAGGTGGTCTATTTAGGCAGTTCAAATCTTTTGTCAAAGCTATGCCATGAGTAAAGGAGATCTGTTCTACTTGTACCTATTGCTCGTTGGATTTGACAAAGTGTTTAAGTAGCTGACCGTTAACTATAGATATTTGTGTGTTATATGTGGTCTCTGAGATCTCAACACTGTTGTTATTGTGTACCTCTCTTACGATGAAGGGGTCCCATCCATTTTGATTTAAATTTACCTTGGAAAATTTTAAACTGTGCATTAAATAACCATACTTTCTACCCTAAGACAAAGGTCTTTGTTCAATGTTCTTGTCATGACATCTCTTTACTTTGTCCTTGTAAATGGTGTTGTTTTCGTAAGCATGATTTCGGATTTCGGATAGTTCATTCAAATCCATTTCTTGGTTCTTCGTCCATTGGTGATAGTTCCAATTAATCTTTTTGATTGCCCATTCTGATTTATGCATGAGTTCTGCGGGAAAATGGCACGGCTTTCCATATACCATTTGAAACGGGGAGGTGCCCAATGGTGTCTGATAAGTCGTCCGATAAGTCCATAGAACCCGGTCCAGGAGTTGGGGCCAGTACTTCCTATCAGGGAGGACGAGTTTCTGTAAAATTCCTTTAACCTCCATGTTTGACACCTTGGCCATGACATTGGATTGTGGATGGTAAAGACTAGCGACACGGTGGTCAATGTTGTATTCCTTAGTCAACTCTTCACCACTCGGTTGACAAAGTGGCTAACCCCATAGGATATTAATACTTTTAGAATTCCAAACCTCAAAATAATATTATCTTTCAAAAACTTGCAAACATTTTTGCTATCTGCTGCTCAAGTAGGGATAGCCTCCACCCACCTAGATAAATAGTCTATCGTGAGAAGAATATATTCAAATCCTTACCTATTAGGGAATGGGCTCATAAAGTCAATGCCCCATGCGTCGAATACATCACAAATGATCACTGGTTGCATAGGCATGGCATCTTTGGAACCAATGGTCCCTCCCATTCTCTGATAGACGGGCACGACCTGATAAAATTGTAAGCATCTTTAAACAAGGTCGGCCAGTAAAATCCACATTATAGTATCTTCTCATTGGCCCTTTTCTCAGAATGATGTCCTCCCGCCTCCAGGGTGTGACACAGATTGGGGATACCTTGATTTTATCCTCTTGAGGAATACATCTTCTCCATATGCAATCCGGTCCTTCAAAGAAAAGGAACGAATCCTCCCAATGGTAGTGTCTGGCTTCCAATATGAGTTGATCGATTTTATTCTTAGGCGAACTCTGAGGAACATTCTTAGAGACAAGATAATTCACAGTATTGGCATACCATGAGAGTGAGTCAATACTAGAAATTGACTCGTCTGGGAAGGTTTCATGGATGGATTCAGATTTAGGGATTTGTTATTTTTGATCTGTGATAAATATTAGCCACGATATTTTTAACCCCAGGTTTGTTTTTAATCTCCAAATCAAATTCCTGAAGCAATAGTATCCACCTAAGGAGTCGTGATTTTGCATCTTTTCTTGCCATTAACTATCGAATGGTAGAATGATCTGTATAAACTGTCACCTTCAATCCTAGAAGTATAGATCGAATTTTTTCCAAGGCAAAGACAACAAGAAGCATTTCCTTTTCGATCACAATGTAATTTTTCTGAGTAGGGGTCTAAAACTTTGCTTGCATAGTGAATAACATACGCGATTGCATCTTTTCGTTGTCCTAACACACCCCCTACTGTAAAATCGGATGTGTCTGTCATGATCTTGAAGGAAGAGACCAGTTGGGTGCTTGTAGGATGGGAGTCTCAATGATCCTTCTTTTGAGTAGTTTGAAGGCTTCAAGGTACTTATGATCTACTAGGAACTCGGTATCTTTCCCTAAGAGGTCAGTTATCGGTCCGGCAATTTTTAAAAAATCCTTGATAAATTTTTCTGTAAAATTCGACATGCCACAGAAAAGACCATACTTGTTTCACATTGGTAGTTGGCTCGAGCTTATTGATTACATCCACTTTGGCAGGGTCAACCTCCATTCCCTTCTTGGATATGACATGCCCCAATACAATGCCCTCTTTTACCATTAATGGCTTTTCTCCCAAGAAAGCACCCATATTCACTTCCCTACACTTTTGGAAGACTCAATCCAGGTGCGCTAGACAATCATCGAATGAATCACCATCGACCAAGAAGTCATCCATGAAGACCTTCAGGAGATCACCAACTATTTCAGCAAAAATCACAATCATGCATCTCTAAAAGGTGTCGGGGGCATTGCAAAGCCCAAAAGGCATGCGCTTGAATGAATATGTGTCGAAAGGACATGTAAAAGTAGTCTTTCCTGGTCCTCATGTGCGATTGCTACCTGATTGTAGCCCGAGTACCCGTCTAAGAAGCAGAAGTATTCTCTTCCTACCAATCTCTCTAGGATTTGAGCAATAAAAGGCAATGGAAAGTGATCCTTCTTCGTTGCAGCATTCAGGCACTTGTAATCCACACAGACATGCCATGAGTGGGTACCCATGTCGTGATCTCTTCTCCCTCCTCATTGGTGATAATCTGAAGTCCCGACTTTTTTCGGAACAACACGCAAAGGCGACACCCCTTAGAGTCGGAGATGGGATATATGAAACCAACCTTACACCATTTTTCGATCTCAATCTTAACCATCTCCCGTAAGTTTGGATTAAACCTATGTTGGCATTCACAGGAGGGTTTAGCATTATCTTCCACGTAAATATGGTGTGAGGAAAGGGCTGATTTATCCCTGGAAGAATCATACAGTCTCCAGCCTATGGCCTTGTGATTTTTCTCTAAAACGTTAAGCAGGCGGATCTCCTATTCTTCGGTCAGATGTGAACTGATGATGACCGGAAATTGTCCCTTATTTCCTGCAAGGAAGGCATACTTTAGCGTAGGGGGCAATGGTTTGAGTTCAGGTAAATCTGTATTGTTGCCCAAATCTAGTCCTTTCAGTGGTGCTTCTTGTTGTGACGTGGATGCTTGTAGCATATCAATATTGGCCACCATCATGGTTGTTCTTGGATCGGATCGCTAATGATAGAATGTGGTGTGGCAAGTGTTGCATCTGATCTGTGTACCTCACTCTGGGATTGTTCATAAGGAGAATGGACTGATAGGTCAAGAGGGACCTCCGAGTCTCCGAGAGTATAGGTAGATGCATGAATGAGCTGGAAGACTAAATCATCAACAATTTGCTCTCCAGATGAGGTTGATTCTATCATAGCAGTTGGGTTTTGTCTCCAGGGTCCAACTATTCTTTGGTATATTCTCCCTCAGTTTCTGATTTTTCAGACTCGGTGCTTGACTCAGTGTCAGGTCTTTGAAACCTAGTTTGCTTCATTTTAATTTCAACTTTTCCAAATTAGATTCTTCCAAATGCGTAATCGAATATAGCTCCTACGGTCCTAAGGAATGGTTGTCCCAATATCATTTGGGAGTCTTTCCAATTTCTAGGGACATCCATGTCAAGTATTGTGAAATCCACTGAGTAACTTTGTCCTTCTATGTTGATGACAATATTTCGAATCTCCCCCTTAGGTCTCTTAGTTGATGTATCTACAAATTGAAGTATGACTGCAGATTGCTTAAGAGGACCTAGATTCAGCTCAAATAGGTTGTAGGCATAGAATGATGGATGAGCCATTATCTAGCAATGTTCTTGCAAACTTGATTTCTTTGATTTTCCTAGTGACAAAGTGAGCTCCCATGTCTCTCTTTTTTTCCGGTAGCTCATTTTTTATAAGGCGAGATGTGGCAACAGAGAGTATGTGTTTCTTTGTTCAGCTAGGAGTCTTTTGCTGGCCCATGTTGGTGTGCATCTCACCTTAAGGTACTTTTCAAAAGCCGGGTTTCTTTCTATCATCTCGTCGAGTGACCTTAATATTTTCTTTGCAGATGTGAGCCATCTCATTATCATTTTTGTGGTTTTTTATGTTTGTCTTCTTTCCGTTCGTAAGAGCATGGGGGAAGGGTATGGGCTTGTTGTGATAAAAAACATCACTTTTATTGAATGAAAAATTTCTTACATGACTTGGACTAAAAGCAGGGAAGTTGGTGGTTGAATGTTGCGGATGCCTTGGTGGCGTTTCTTCGTCAAACTTCGATTATGACTCTCCATTATCTATAGGAGTGTAGTGTATCATGGGTGGTGTAGGTGGGTCTTCTTCTTTCTCCTCTTGTCTCTCTTCCTCAATATCCCCAGGATTGTGTGAATTTGTGGACACCGGGGCTATGTCATCGCATTCCTTTGATGGATCAGGCATAGTTACGTCCTTCCGCTCCTAAGAGAAATATGATAATCGTTATTATTCGACAAGATCTCATGTTCAGGTAAGGAATATTCAGATATTAATACCTGAATATGTTCGAGGTTATTTGGGTTAGCTTGGACTTGAGCTGGAATCACGATTTGGGGTGCGGTTACCTCATATCTCCATAGAGAGTCGATTTATGTCAACTCTCATGTCATGAAGCTCGTCCAGCACTCGCTGGATTTCCGGAGAGATTGAAGAAGAGATCCCTGACTTTTCCTGGCTTGAGGCTGCTGATATTGTTTGAATTGGCCTTGGCGTTGATTCTGTTGTGGAGGTGGTTACGGGTTCTGATAACCCATGCGGTACTATTATTGTTGTTGTTGTTGAGGCTAGTAGGTGGGTCGGGCTTGTGGTGAACGAGGGTTCGGAGTAGAGTTTTGGTTTGAACGGTTGATAGGTTCCAGATTATACTAAACACCGTTTCTCTCCATGACTTGTGGAGGTTCCTTGTAAATGGTTTGAGTTGCGGTTTCTTCAGTTTGATGGGACAAGACTTGTCTCCATCCCAATTGGCTCTGTTTCCTACCCCTTGACCTTAAATGTAGTGAATTTGGTGTATGGGGGCAAGGGGTGATGACAGGGTAGGTATCCGAATCTTAGATACCCTGTCAGCTGATTCTCCATTTGCTTAGGAAATTTATCCAATTTCTCCATATTGGATGATTTATGAGTTTGTCCACCTTCTTATAAATCTGTTCGACCATAGTTAGCTTATCAACTATTATTCCCATGTCACTTATCTGATCGGCCATCAGATTATTCACCATCTTTTGGAGCTGGCTATGTAAGCCTGGCTGGTGGTTTGTGCACAGCTGGATTCATCAAGTCTTTCGAACACCTTGTAGGCGGTGTCCTCGTGGCATCCCATATAGCTTCCTCCACAGGATGCACTTACTAACCCTTGGGTCTTAGGATTCACCCGCTAACAAGACTTTGGACTAGCATCATTTTACTTATCCCATGTCCTAGGCATTTCTGGACCTAGTCTGTGAATCTTTCCCATGTTTCATGAAATGGTTCACTTGGGTGTTGGGTAAAGCTCGTGAGGCTTGATCCTCATTTGATTGATTCTACTAACTAGGTAGAATTTCTTTAAAAACAAAGTCTTGAATTTGGTCCATGTAGTGACTACTTCCCCTAAGTTTTTCAGCCAGTAAGATGCCTTATCAGTCAAGGCTAAGGGGACAACTCTCAGCCTTATGTAGTCCTGGCTAATCCTAGGGTGGCATAGGTTAGTGCAGACTAGCTCGAAGTCACAGATGAAGATATATGTTCTTCATGATTATTCCCTCCGAACTTAGGCAACAATGCAAGGAAATACGGTTTGTGTTTGAACACATCCTCAAGGGGTACCGACCTCAACCCAATTATAGTCCTCATCCAATTCAGGGAGGTACGTGTCTTCCATAGCTGCCTCATAGCATTGCAATTCTTCTATTTGTGCCCTAAGCAATTCATTGTGTTGTTCATCAGTGGTTATTCTAGCCAAGAGTGCTCGAATGGGGTCATTGTCATTCTTGCCTTCACCAGGGTTCTTCTTGGGAGGTATTGTGTCTCACCTTTAGAAATAAAGAGTTCAGACTTAAGCGTTTGAATTAAGTGAATAATTGCTAAGGATGAAAGTTTCCTTAGTGGAGGAGCGAAAAGAAGGGTTAGTTTGGGATTGACTAAACCCTGAAGGAGGGGGAGTGCTAAAGATGATGACCCTAAGATTAAGAGGGGTCGATAAGAGAGTCTTCACGAGAATGCATACAAAGCAAACACCAGTCAAATTCTCAAATTCACCCACTCAACACTGATGAAGGCACATTAAGGTCTGACCGCTTATCTTTTCAATTTTATTTTAATGACAAAACAATATTGAAAATTAAGTAGAGTTGTTAGATATTGGAATACTTCGCAAAGATTGTCCCGAGTTCTTACAACTAGTTGCACCTACTTTCAGCTAGTATAGGTAAGTACGAACCGTTTAAATGGCTACCCGTGTTATTTGAGGATGGAGCCATTCACAGTGCCCTCTAAACCACCCACTCTGCTAAGGGAAGTCGGACTGCAAAACGGCTACCCAAGATTCTCACTGAAAAGTAACTAATTGTTTTTAAAATCAGTAGTCTGAATGAAATTTTTCAGTTTTTGGCTCTATCCTAAGTGTGCGATCTTGTTCTTACAAACAATGAGTGGGTTCTCCCCACCAGACAAAAGGGTTAATTTTATGTCAGTATATTTGCAGTCGCCTTGATTAGCAGTTCCAGTTTTATATTATGGTTATCACTGAAGTCTATGTGAGCATAGAAATTCACGCCTAATGAGCAGTCCCAATTCCTTTAATTCCTAAGTTGTAAACTTGAGGAGGAGAATCGAAAAAACCAATGCTAACGTAAATCAATGATGCATGCCTAAGAAGAAGACTTATAGTGACTCCTCTCATTCTTCACGCGGGATGCAAGATAAGGAATTTAAATTACACTAAATGATATGCATAGTTGAAAACACCCTAAGCAGATAGTTCTATTAGCGGAAAGAATTGATTCTGAATTTGGCTAATGTTGAACTATCTATAGTGTGTCTAGTTAGTGAGAGTATGTCCTAAGAAATACAAGCACAATCAATGATAAATAAGAAAGCGTATATGCCTAAGTCCTATACCACTCAAGTCGGGTCCCAACCACACAGAAGGGGTTGAAACAGACCCGACACACCCACAGAAAAGTTCAGTCTGTATTATTACAAGGGTTCAGAGAGAAGGACTCTGAGAATAATGCAGAAATTAGTTATCTAAGCTCCCTCTCACAAAAATAAAATTTCGC
This sequence comes from Ottelia alismoides, assembly GCA_037367405.1. Taxonomy (NCBI): domain Eukaryota; kingdom Viridiplantae; phylum Streptophyta; class Magnoliopsida; order Alismatales; family Hydrocharitaceae; genus Ottelia; species Ottelia alismoides. The sequence goes on along the minus strand of JAZKJV010011156.1, from coordinate 673,699 downwards.
AGATCCTTGAATGATATCGCTCTGAGCTATCTACAAGAGAGAGGATGTAGTTAGTATCATAAATGCAAAATGAAATGCAGAAAAAACAGACAGAGAAATAATTTTCACAAAAATTAATTACAAAAATAATTTAAAACCCTAAAAATTTACCATTCCCCGACAACGACACCATTTGATGAACGTCAAATTTGCCTCTTTAATAATCAGGAATTGTCGTATTATAGGAGACAAATTCGGTTCAGCAAAATCAACAATCTTTGGATGTTGTGGAATATTTTTACTTGGCAAGTTCACCAAGGTCAGACACGGAGAACACTGATTCTTAGTTGGTGGTTTTTAATTAAATGAAATAATTAATTATTTGCTAATTAATTTCATTACCTAAGGATAAAATGCAATGAAATGCAATTAGATTCAAAAATAGAGAAAACAATTCAACACATGATGTGTGACTTTATAAGATTCAATTCTCAAATAATTTGATCTCCTAATCCTTAAAAATCATCACAGAACGAAAGAGATTGAGTCCATAAATATGTAACAATCAATATTTCAGATGCAGGTCAAACAGATCAATGTATCAAAGTTTTATCCTGCGAGAATTTTCTCAAGATACTCGGCCCTTTATTTCCCTATAAATCACCCCTTAAAAATAATAGCCTTATATCAAATATTAGTGAATCACGAATTCAAACAACAGATCGAATTCCCTTTAAATAACGTTCAAGCACTAGCGGATCAATCAACTTAACAACTCCTCAAATAAAATGTCAAGGAATTAGATTAATTCTCTTCCTCATGTATTCCTCTGCAAAGATCAATTCGTTAACTAAGAAGAAGATCAATAATCAAGAGAGACTTAATAGAGACAGATCTCCGAAAATGGGTCCTACAAGTTAGATCAACTTTTCTCAATAAAGTAGCACTCATATGTTAATTTTCAGCCTGCACAACTCATAATGCTCCTCAAATAATAATTTCTAATAAATATCCTCGGATCTGTTCACAAGAGATGTAATATGAAAGAGCAAGAAAATAGCTTCAAAATGACATATTATGCTTTAAAAACATAGTTCATACGAGAAAGATATGCTAAAATAAAGATCCAGGGACTGAAATGTAATAAAAGTAAAGTTTTTCCTTCAAAGTGTTCCCTAGAGGGACTTATCTGCAAATACGTAAAGTGATATGAACTTTGTTGCAATTTTTCCACATGTCATGTGATCTGCACGTGGTGATGACGTCAGCGGGTGCTTTGTGTAATTTGTTGGTGCTTTGGAGGGCTTGATGCAATTTTCGCCCCCACCTGTTGTGCTCCTCACATGAGAGGAAAACTGGATGTTGGCGATCAAGTGGGGTCGTGGTGAGGGTGGCGCTCCTCCTCGCACCAATGGCGGAGGCACAAGCTGCTGGAGGGCTTGCGAGCTGGTCGCACAGTGGTGGCGCAGCAGGTGGCTGGAGAGGTGCAAGTTGCAGTGGTGGAGCGTAGAAGAGGCGCAGAAGGGGATGGCGCACGACTGAAGTTGATTTGTACCTACAAAGTTAGCAGAAGCAAGAGAAAAAAGAGGGTAGCATGCAAAGACGCTGTTGGTGGCGGCGTGGTAGGCAGTCTGGAGTAGAGGTGATGAGGTTGTGCAAGTGCAACAACTTGTGAATGTGTGTGGGAAGTGAGCGGGTGAGTGCTAGGGACATGCAACACTTGTGTGTGTAGATGGGTGTGGAGGTTGAAGGAGAGGGGGTGTAGGGAAGAAGAGGAGGGTGGGTTGGTGGTGCAAGAAATGGAAGAAGAATGTGAGGAAGAAGTGGGGAGAAAGAGAAGGGGAAGAAGAAAGAAAGAGGAAGAGAGAGAACGTGGGGTGAAGTGGTGCAAAGAGTCCCCCGTTAGAAACAGGGGATTCTCCCCTATTTGTTTAGCTGATGTAAATTTTTGATGAGTCGATTGATAAGATCTCAGCTAATAAATAAATAAATAACATATTCATGTTCCGGAGGCATGATTTATGGGTTGATATGAAATTTATTTGGTGATTTGGTGAAAGGATGATGATGAAATGAGGAGAGACAAAATATGGAGAATAAAAAGATGATGAGCAATGGAGGAGGAAGAAGATGAGAAGAAGGGAGGAAGGAGGAGGGAGTTACCTATAGGTGAATGGATTGCCAGTAGGGGAGAAAGGTTCACCGATGGAGGAGAAGCTAAGGGGCTCCGCAGTGGTGGTCGCTCAATTTACTTCGACGAAGAGGAGCAGAAGGCTGGGTGAAGCTGTGACATGGCCAACAAAGACGACCAAGGATCTCACGGAACCTCCTCATCGTGGATCGATACCCTACCCGCTGCTGTCACCTTGGGTAGTGTCAAGGTTGGACGAGAGGTATGTGGAATGGTGGATGAGGAGAATGGAGGTGGTGGTAGGGTTTTATAGGATTTTGGACGTTGGAGGGGTATGGATTGTGGTGGTAATGGCTATGGAGGATTATATCTATCTTTAGGAGGTTACATGCAAGGTGAGAACGACTGGAAGGGAAGGGGACCCGACGTGTGCATGAAGAAAGGCGTTGGGTCTTCATATGTAACGGTTGTAGTACGAGGGAGTTGACTTGGGGACAATGGTGGATGTGGTGTGATTGGTTGGAAACAGAGGGGAGAGAAAAAGAGAAGGGGAAGAGTGAGGTGGATTAGTGAAATGAGATGGACCAATGGATGGATGCCACATATCATTGACTTTGACCAGACACAAGAAAAGAAGAAACTATAACAAGTGATAGAAGGCGACTTCAAATGAAAAGGTCATCAACATGAAAATTATTCACCTCGATAAGATATTCAACTTTTGTGAAGAAATGAGAGTAAAAGTGGTCATCTTTACAATTGTAATTTTAGTGGTTTTCCAAGTGTATAGAGAACATATTTTTTGGGTTTTGTAATTTTTTTGATGGTTTTAAAAAGGATAAAATTCTAAAATGCAATAAAATCCAAGGAAATTAATTACACACTAATCTGATTTTTTGGATTTTTAATAAAAAAAATAAAGTGGGAAAATAAAATAGAAGTATGAAACACACAATATTTGTACATGCCGACGACGGACACCCGAACACAATCAGTTTCTTTGATTTCAGTTTTAATCTGGATTTGGATTTTTGAGTCGCTTAATAAAACTTTCATCAAAGGACACAAGTGAAGAAGAAATAAAATTAAAAGGGTTAATTGTGTACATAAAAACTCAGGTCAAAAATAGCAAAAAGTCAAAATGCGCAAAAGAGGCCCAAAATCCAACTTTCACACATGAGCTCCGAATTTTACGAAATTGGTCTTGTTTTGAAGGTATTTGAAAATGAAGTACTTTAAAAGTGAGTAGACCGAAATGGGACACTGTATGAGGGAGATATGCTCGTTTTTGTCTGTCAGATGCGAAACTAGACTTTGGGATCATTTGATGCTTATTTGAGTTAATATTTTTTTGTATTTTTTATTTAATAAACTTAGTAATATCTACATAATGGAGGTGATTTGGGTTCAATCGGAGTTAGGATGGATTAATTAAAAATATTAGAAGTTAGCGACTTTTTGGGCTAATTTACACTTGGAATTTTTAATGCAATTATGCATGATGAAATGCAAATATTATTTACACATGTATGAATGCTAATGATGCTCTGTTAATGACTAAATACATGTGAATTTTGAAGAATAGAGCCTAATTGACAAATTTTAGAATGATGAATACGAGATTCATCAAAGACATATATTCTTTTACCGCAGATGGGATTGACAATCAAATCTCCACAATTGTAGTATTTGGTGGAGGTGTCAATCACTATGTCGATGGGGTTGAAGAGCATTTTGTGAACATGTAGTCTGTCGGGTTAGTGATGAATCTCTATTCATCACTCTATATTCTTTTATTTTAGCTAAATATCTTGGCAAAACACCATGTATATTGTTGTAAATATAATAAGTTACCAATAAGCATGCATTTGTTAAATACTGATAATTAGCATGTATTTATGCAAAAATAAAAGAATAAGGAATAAAAGAAAAAGAGGGAAATATTTAGAATAAATATTGAGTGACCTAACACCAAGATAGGGCCCAACATGGGCCTGATTGTTAAATAAAATAAGTATAGAGAGATAGGGCCACTCAACCTTGTACACTTCCCCTTCTATGTATATATATAGATATTTTATTTTCATAAAAATAAAAATAAAAATGTGTTTATATTACCTTGTATATATTCGTAAAAATAAAATAAAAATTAGAAAAATTTGAAAAATAAAATAAAATAATCTCTCTCTACAACATTGTACATAATACATGTATATATGTATTATATCCATATTTATTTAACACTTGTAAATAACTCATAAAAATTAAATAAAAATTATTTTATACTACAAATTTTATGTTATAAATAAATAAAATATAAACTGGGGTATTTGTATAAAAATAAAGAAAATAAAAATAAAATAAAATAAGTATTTTATATATGCATATAGCGTAATATAATGTATATACCTTAATTTATTTCTCATAAAAATAAATAAAAATCACTAAAAAGTAGTTGGAAAATAAGGGACATTTTTCACGTTGAACATATTTTAAAATAAAATCGTTTTCTATTTTTAAATTATTTTACAAATAATTTTGACCATGCTGATTTCTGATTGGTCTAAGGGGGCTACCCCCCCTAGACCACCTCCTCCGCAGATCTGGTTTTTCACCCGAACTTCTCTTAATTTTCATAAGCCAATATGGACACCATCTTCGTCACTCCGCAGCCCCGATTATCGAGGGACGATCTGTGATCCACGCCTGACGAACTCTCTAGGGATCTGTCCCTCTATCCGCGTGCCTAAGCTCCACTTTTCGTGGAGCCTGCAACGTATAAAATCTTGAGGAGCCGCATCTTCTTCCTCATCTTTGGCCGCCCCCGCATCTCCGATGACCTCCATCTCTTCGTATGAGTGACATCTTGCGATAGAGAGTGTTGCAGCGAGGTTTCGAGCGTCGTAGCCCTAGATCTGGCATACACTCCGTCGTGCTCCGTCGCGAGGTGAGCTCAGCCTCTGGACTTGTTGCTCCATCAAGACAATGACCCCCAAAGGTCCCTGACCTCCAGCACAAACGACTTCGCCCATCAGGGAGATTCATTTCAGTCTTAGCCGCATTAGATTCCACTTTTTAGGTTTTGGTCAACTTTGGTTGTTCCACCCCGTTAGCCGTTGTTGGACCCTCCTTTCATTGTCCCGACAAACCAATCACCTCCACGAGACTTTACCTCATCTTCTACACCCATCCACCTAACCTGATTCGCCCAAGAACAGGGTTCGGACCCTCCTCCTCCACCGCTTCGTCGAAGGGTCACACCACGACGTGACAGCCACCCCTTTCGTGCTTTGATGGGGCGAGCCACTTTGCCCTCGACCTAGTGATTTGTCTATGCCAGTGTGGACGCCAGAGAACCTCATATGGTGGTTTGGATTTCAGAGCACAACTGCTCCAGGTCCCTCACGTCGCAGGGACATTCCAGACGTCCCAGGCCTCATCGGAGCATCCCTATAGCTGCGGATCGTCATCAGCTTCATTTTCCCCATCCTAGCAGCCTCGGAGGACACCTCAGCCATGTGTAGTAGCCGGTTAAAGCTCATCGGAGGCGAGTTCTTGGTCGTTCTTCCAGGGAGGTTCTCCGCCGTTGGATCGAGTCTCCCGCCAGTTCTGATCATGGTCGTTCGTCTCTAGGGGACTCTCAACCATCCGATCCATCTGAGGATAAGATCTCGCATGTCCATCGCCGAACCGGTATCGCCCACTCTCCACCATCCGATCTTAAGTGAGGACCTATTCAGCCGTTGGATCTGTAATAAGAAGGGTAATTTACATTTAGGCCCTCTTTACTTTTTGCATTTATTTCATAGTCCTATAAATAGTTTTCGTAGTTGTTCTTATTTTGGACAGTTTGCACTTAGAACCTCGTGTTTCTTTTATTTGAACTTTGGTCCTTCTAAATGTAGTTCACGTGGTATAGCACATGCCTTGTGGGTTATTTGCATGTTCCTGCCTGGATTTTATCGTTGTTATCAAATGAAGTTTTATAAATAGGAACTGCACTTATACCCCTGCTTGTCTGTTTCGCGTGCCGCCCTCGTGTGATCTGGACTTTTTCATATCTAGCCCTGTACTCTTTCCACGAGTTATTGTTTGGCTGATATGTTTTCCATAATTACATTTAGGTCCTTGTGTGTTGTGTCTCTTTGTGTGGTTTTGATAAATTGCAAATCTCATCCAAATTTCATGAAATTTGGAGACATGGCTCCTGCCATGGTGTAAAAAATTCTATGAATTTTTGGGATCATTTTATTTGCATTTGATATTTTTAAAATTCAAAAACCTAAAAATTTGCTTTTGTCCACTTTCAAAAATCAACTAAAAATAATAAAAATCCTTTAAAAATCCAAAAAATATTTATTGTTTGTTTTGTTGTGTTTTCACTACTATCCAATTTTCATTTCATTTGGATTGATAAAAACCATAAAAATTGAAAAATATTGAAAAACGTAGAAAATCATTAAAAATTCCCAAAAATTCAAAAACATGCATTTCTAGTTTATGTAGTCAGAGTTTTATCTTTAGTTTATAATAAAATTATTGCTCGAATTTTATACGTACTTGGTATTTTTAAAGTGCCTTTAGGTTCTGACTGCACACTGTTGTATATTTTCAATCTTGTTTCATTTTTATAAAATTAACTAAAAATCAGAAAAATCCAAGAAAAATACCAAAAACATCTGAATATTCCCAAAATCTAAAAATATTTTTATTTGAATTTTCCGAGTGTTTTTGACGTGCTTAATAATTATTTGATTGAGATTTTGCCATTTTTCCTAATATTAAAAAAATCCAAAAAAAATGAAAAAAAACATAAAATCCACCAAAAGTAGTTGTTTTTGGATCTCCGACTACTTCGTAAGTTTACCATATTGTGCTCCTCGTTTCGACCCTGGTAGCTATACCAAGTAAAATAAAATAACGAGACTGCTATTTGTTTGCTTGATTGTTTGATTTTTATATTGGTGATCATCCTTTATTTTCTTGATTGACATAGCCACCCGAGTGCTTGAGGTCGCAACGACATGTGCTAGCTATTCACCTTAGTCGCTCGGGCGCCTCATCAAAATGGCATATGCTTAGGATGTATTTTATCCTAAGTATATGGGGGTGTATACTTAGGATGTTGTTGCCTATACTTAGGGAGCCTTCACCCTAAGTATAGGGGGAGTGATGTTATTCCTTCTATATTTGTATATATTTGTCTCAGATTCTTCTATTCTCTATCTCTTGTTTCTCATTTGTTGATATTCTTTTCTATACCTAGGTGTCTTCAACCCTAAGTATAGGGGGGACGAGTTGATTAGTTAATTTTGTACAATCTTCCACTCAGGTTTCCCTTCATGTACAACTTGCTATACTTAGGATTACTTGATCCTAAGTATAAGGGAAACACCGAGTCCTCTTCATTCTATTCTTTGATTCGTCTTTGTAGTATATTATTCCTTTTCACTTCCCTATATTAAGCATGAGTTATGTCTTCTTCATCGCTCTTGATTCACTCTGAGGACATCGTTCGAGCTAAGTATAGGGGCGTGTCTTATATATTTCATATATACTTTAGCCATAACTCGTACTTTGTGTGAGTGTGTTAATAAATAAAATGGCTAAAAATCTTTTATCCAAAAACCATAAAATTTTAAAATTTTTCCTTGTAGATAAAAATTCTTTATTGCACATACATAGCTATTTACAAAAATTATTTTTGTACAAATCTTTGAAAAATGATTTTGTGTAAAGAGTTTGTAAATATTTTGATATCAAAATTATGTATATAGTACAAAGTTTTTGTAAAATGTTTGAAAAACAAAAGTTTGCAAAAAACCTTGTGTAAATGTTTGTAAATATTTTGCAAAACTCCATGCATGCATTCATTCATTCAAACATTTCTCCAAAATATTGCACATTTTCAAAAAACTTGCATAAAATAATTTATATATATATATATATTTGTATAGTTTCACTGAATCATGATTGACATTTAAACTAGCCTGGAATTAAATTGGAAAATGGAGCTTGGTTTAGACCTTAATCCACCTAATTCTAAGAGGAACCTTATAGGGCTTAGGGTTAAGACTTTTCAAGTCCATTTGGGACTTAATTCTTTGAGTCCACTAGGCTATGATCACATGTCATCTTGATGAGACTAAGTAGAACACTTAACAATGCACACATGACTCTCAGAGACAATGGCTTTACTTGCACCAGCACATTACACATAGCTCTCCACGGATGAGGTGGTCAGGAGGCAGCTTCCTTTGGCTTGGGGTAGCATATGAGGGTAGCACTTCTAGGCGAAACCTCTCTTCTTCTTATAGTGAGGGAAGTGCGTCTCAACTTGGTCTGGTGGTGTTGAAGTTTAAAGACAGGAGTTGTGGGTTGTAATAAAGCTTCAAAAGAGGGATAGTCTACTGGCTCAAGAGGAAAAACTCCTTATGTATATATGCTGCAGTATGTAGATATGTTGTACATATGCACATCGAGAAAAAAATGTGCAAAGAAAGAAAAACTCTAAAAACGTGGTGGGTCTGATTGAAATTAAAATACCCACCGGAGTGTATATAGTCAAATAAAGTAAAGCTTATGTGACACATGCTCATCTCATGAAGCTTGCAGCGGGAGACCTAGCTACACTAGTTGGGCTCCCAAGGACACATGGCTACACTGGTCATGGTCCATTCTCTTCTTCCTCCTCTTCTATAGCCGGTTGGACTTGAACTTAGAAGGGAATACCCCGCTCCTCGTGGAAAGAGCTGCCAAACTGAAGCATTAGAGTTACCTTGTTAAGGGGGGTTATCACTTTGTCATTTCGGAGGTGGGGAGCTACATATCACTTACACAGTACAAGGAAAGATTCTTGGTCATTAGATTTTGTGTATGTAGACTTTTTCTGATCTGGATTATTGAGGAGTCTTGACCATAGATTGGTGGAACTTAGAGGCTGTTGAGTTTTAAGCTTATGTCCAAATAAGGTTCCGACAAATTAATAATCCAAAGGCATGACTGAGCTCCATACCTCAATTTTATGAAGGTAAGTTTAATAATCAACTTTGATTTCCCTTCTTTTTCTCTTTCTTTTTCTTTTTCACTTCTTTTTTTCAAATAAGTATTTGCTAAGGGACTAGCAAAAGTAAAGTATAGCGGGTGATGAATCCATATTCATCGTTCTTTATTCTTTTATTTTAGCTAAACATCTTGGCAAAACACCATGTATATAGTTGTAAATATAACAAGTTACCAATAAGCATGCATTTATTAAATACTGATAATTATCATGTATTTGTGTAAAAATAAAAGAATAAAGAATAAAAGAAAAAATAGGGAAATATTAAGAATAAATATTGAGTAACTTAACCCCAAGAGAGGGCCCGACATGGGCCTGATCGCCAAATAAAATAAGTAGAGAGAGATAGTGCCACTCAACCTTGTACACTTCCCCTTCTATGTGTATATATATAGATATTTTATTTTCATAAAAATCAAAATAAAAATATGTTTATATTACCTTGTATATATTCCTAAAAATAAAATAAAAACTAGAAAAATAAAAAAAATAAAATAATTTCTCTCTACAACCTTGTATATAATACATGTATATATGTATTATATCCATATTTATTTAACACTTGTAAATAACTCAACAAAATTTAATAAAAATTATTTTATACTCCAAATTTTATGTTATAAATAAATAAAATATAAAAATGGGGTATTTGTACAAAAATAAACAAAATAAAAAATAAAAATAAAAGTAAATAAGTATTTTATACATGTATATAATGTAATATAATGTATATAGCTTACTTTATTTCTCATAAAAATAAATAAAAATCACTAAAAATAAGTTTGGAAAATAAGGGACATTTTTCATGTTGAACATATTTTAAAATAAAATCGTTTTCTATTTTTAAATAATTTTAGACATAATTTTGACCTTGTTGATTTCTGATTGGTCCAAGTGGGACTGTTGACCTCGCTCAACTTCCCCCCTGGACCACCTCCTTCGCGGATCCGATTTTTCTCCCGAACTTTTATGAATTTTCATGAGCCGATCTGGCACCATCTTCATAACTCCGCAGCCCCGATTATCGAGGGACGATCTGCGGTCCACGCCTGGCAAACCCTCTAGGGATCCGTCCCTCAATCCGCACGCCCAAGCTCCACTTTTCACGGACCCTGCAACGTATAAAATCTTGAGGAGCTGCATCTTCTTCCTCATCTTTGGCCGCCCCTAGTCTCCGATGACCTCCATCTCTTCGTATGAGTGACAGCTTGCGATAGAGAGTGTTGCAACGAGGTTTCGAGCGTCGTATCCCTAGATTCGGCCTACACTCCTCTACGAGGTAAGCTCAGCCTCTGGACTCATCGCTCCATTGAGGCAATGACCCCCAGAGGTCCCCGACATCCAGTACAGACGACTTCGCCCATCAAGTAGTTTCATTTCAATCTTAGCCACATTAGATTCGAGTTTTTAGGTTTTGGTCAACTTTAGTTGTTCCGCCTCGTTAGCTGTTGTCAGACCCTCCTTTCATTGTCCCGACGACCCAATCTCCTCCACGAGACTTTGCCTCATCTTCTACACCCATCCATCCAACCCGATTAGCCCAGGAACGGGGTTTGGACCATCCTCCTACTCCTCTTTGCTGGAGGGTCACACTACGATGCGCCAGCCACTCCTTTAATGCTTTGACGGGTCGAGGTACTTTGCCCTTGACCCAGTGATTTGTCTGTGCAGGTGTGGATGCCAGAGAACCTCATCTGGAGGTTCGGATTTCAGAGCACAGCTGCTCCAGGTCCCTCGCATCACCGGGGCATTCTAGACGTCCCCGGCCTCATCAGAGCATCCCTACAGCTACGGATCATCATCAGCTTCATTTTCCCCATCCTAGAAGCCTCAGAGTACACTTCAGCCATGCGTAGTAGCCGATCGAAGCTCGTCGGAGGTGAGTTCTTGGCCGTTCTTCTAGGGAGCTTCTCCGTTGTTGGATCGAGTCTCCTGCCAGTTCTGATCGTTATCGTTCGTCTCTGGGGAGCTCTTGACAATCCGATCCATCTGAGGATCAGATCTCGCACGTCCATCATCAAACCAGTATCACCCACTCTACCGTCCGATCTTAAGTGAGGACCTGTTCAGCCGTTGGATCTGTAATAAGAAGGGTAATTTACACTTAGGCCCTCTTTGCTTTTTGCATTTATTTCATAGTCCTGTAAATAGTTTCTGTAGTTGTTCTTATTTTGGACAGTTTGCACTTAGGACCTCGTATTTCTTTTATTTGCAATTTTGTCCCTCTGAATGTAGTTCACAAGGTCTAGCACGTGCCTTGTTGGTTATTTGCATGTTCCTGCCTAGATTTTATCGTTGTTATCAAATGAAGTTTTATAAATAGGAAGTGCACTTATAACCCTGCTTGTCTGTTTCACGTGTCGCTCTCGTGCGATCTAGACTTTTTGCATATATAGCCCTTTACTATTTCCACGTGTTATTGTTTGACTGATAAGTTTTCCATAATTACATTTAGGTCCTTGTGTGCTGTGTCTCTTTGATTGGTTTTAATAAATAGCAAATCTCGTCCAAATTTCATGAAATTTAAATACCTGGCTCCGGCCATGGTGTAAATATTTCTGTGAATTTTTGGGCTCATTTTGTTTGCATTTGATATTTTGTAAAAATTCAAATACCTAAAAATTTGCTTCTGTCTAGTTTCAAAAATCAAATAAAAATATTAAAAATCCTCTAAAAATCCAAAAAAATACTGATTGTTTGCATTGTTATGTTTTCACTTCTCTCCATATTTCATTGCATTTAGATTTATAAAAACCATAAAAATTGAAAACATTGAAAAACGTAAAAAATCATTAAAATTCCAAAAAATTAGAAAAAAAGGCATTTCCAATTTCTGTAGTTAGAGTTTTATATTGAGTTTATAATAAAATTGTTACTCAAATTTTATAGGCACTTTAGGTATTTTTAAAGTGACTTTAGGTTCTGGCTACACACTGTTTTGTATTTTCAACCTTGATTCTTTTTTTATAAAATTAACTAAAAATCAGAAAAATCCAAGAAAAATACCAAAAACATCTGAATATTCCCAAAATCCAAAAATATTTTTATTTGAATTTTCTGAATATTTGATGTGCTTAATAATTGTTTAATTGAGATTTTGTGAGTGTTTTTACCCTTTTTCCTAATATTCAAAAAATCCAAAAAAATAAAAAAACATAAAATCCACCAAAAATTGTTGTTTTTTGATCTCTGACTAATTCATAGGTTTACCATACCGTGCTCCTTGTGTTCGACCCTGGTAACCAAACCAGGTAAAATAAAATAGCCATGCTGCTATTTGATTGGTTGATTGCTTGATTTTTATATTGGTGGTCTTCCTTGATTTTCTTGATTGACATATCCACCTGAGTGGTTGAGGTCGCAACATCATGTGCTACCTTTTAACCTTTGTCGCTTGGGCGTGTCATCAGAATGGCATATACTTAGGATGTACTTTATCCTAAGTATAGGGGGTGTAGACACCGAATTGCTCATTCTCGTTCTGTTTCATTGCTCCTGTTGTTGCCTATACTTAGGGAGCCTTCACCCTAAGTATAGGGGGAGTGATGTCGTTCCTTCCATCTTTGTATATATTTGTCTCATTTTCTTCTATTCTCTATCCCTTGTCCCTCATTTGTTGTTATTCTTTTCTATACTTAGGGATCTTCGACCCTAAGTATAGGGGGGACGAGTTGATTTGTTAATTTTGTACATTCTTCCACCCGGATTTCCCTTCAAGTACTGCTTGCTATACTTAGGATTACTTGATCCTAAGCATAGGGGGAAACGCCGAGTCCTCTTCATTCTATTCTTTGTTTCGTCCTTGTAGTATACTATTCCTTTTCACTTCCCTATACTAAGCAAGAGAGATGTCTTCTTCATTGCCCTTGATTCACTCTGAGGACATCGTTCGAGCTAAGTATAGGGGGGTGTCGTATACATTTCATATATACTTTATCTATAACTCGTACTTTGTGTGAGTGTGTTTATAAATAAAATTGCTAAAAATATTTTACCCAGAAACCATAAAAATTTAAAAATTTTCCTTATACATAAAAATTATTTATTGCACATACATAGCTATTTATAAAAATTATTTTTGTATAAATGTTTGAAAAAATGATTTTATGTAAAGAGTTTGTAAATATTTTGATATCAAAATTATGTAAATAGTACAAAATTTTTGTAAAATGTTTGAAAAATAAAAGTGTGAAAAAACTCTTGTGTAAATGTTTGTAAATATTTTTGCAAAACTCCATGCATGCATTCATTCATTCAAACATTTTTCAAAAATTTTGCACATTTTCAAAAAACTTGCATAAAAACATTTTGTATATATTTGTACAGTTCTCTGAGTCGTGATTGACATTTAAACTAGCCTGGAATTAAATTGGAAAATGGAGCTTGGTTAAGACCTTAATCCACCTATTTCTAAGAGGAACCTTATTGGGCTTAGGGTTAGGACTTTTTAGGTCCATTTGGGACTTAATTCTTTAAGTCTACTAGGCTATGATCACATGTCATCTTGATGAGCCTAAGTAGAACACTTAACAACGCACACATGACTCTCAGAGACATTGTCTTTACTTGCACCAGCACAATACACATAGCTCTCCACGGATGAGATGGTGAGGAGGCAGCTTCCTTTGGCTTGGGGTATCATATGAGGGTTGTACTTCTAGGCGGAACCTCTCTTCTTCTTATAGTGAAGGAAGTGCATCTCAACTTGGTCTGATGGTGTTGAAGTCTAATGATAGGAGTTGTGGGTTGCAATAAAGCTTCAAAAGAGGGATTGTCTACTGGCTCAAGAGGAAAAACTCCTTATGTATATATGTTGCAGTATGTAGATATGTTGTACATATGCACATCGAAAAAAAAATGTGCAAAGAAAGAAAAACTTCAAAAAAGTGGTGGGTCTGATTGAAAATAAAATACACACCGGAGTGTATATAGTCAAATAAAGAAAAGCTTATGTGACACATGCTCATCTCATGAAGCTTGCAGCGGAAGACCTAGCTACACTGGTTGGGCTCCCAAGGATACATGGCTACACTGGTCAAGGTCCATTCTCTTCTTCCTCCTCTTCTTAAGCTGGTTGAACTTGAACTTAGAAGGGTATAACTCGGTCCTCGGGGAAAGAGTTGCCAGAATGAGACATTTGAGTACCTTGTTAAGAGGGGTTGTCACTTTGTCATTTCTGAGGTGGGGAGCTACATATCACTTACACAGTACAAGGAAAGATTCATGGTCATTAGATTTTGTGTATGTAGACTATTTTTGATCTGGATTATTGAGGAGTCTTGACCATAGATTGGTGAAACTTAGAGGCTGTTGAGTTTTAAGCTTAAGTCCAAATAAGGTTCCGACAATTTATTAATCCAGAGGCATGACTGAGCTCCATACTTCAATTTTATGAAGGCCAGTTTAATAATCAACTTTGATTTCCCTTCTTTTTCTCTTTCTTTCTCTTTTTCACTTCTTTTTTTCAAATAAGTGTTTGCTAAGGGACTAGAAAAGTAAAGTATTGGGGGGTGATGAATCCCTATTCATCACTCTTTATTCTTTTATTTTAGCTAAATATCTTGGCAAAACACCATGCAAATAATTGTAAATATAATAAGTTATCAATAGGCATGCATTTGTTAAATATTAATAATTAGCATGTATTTATGCGAAAATAAAAGAATAAAGAATAAAAGAAAAAGAGGGAAATATTTAGAATAAATATTGAGAGTCCTAACCCCAAGAGAGGACCCAAAATGGGACTTATCACCAAATTAATTAAGTAGTGGGAGATAGGGACACGCAACCTTGTACGCTTTCCCTTCTATGTATATATATAGATATTTTATTTTCATAAAAATCAAAATAAAAATGTGTTTATATTACCTTGTATATATTCATAATAAAAACTAGAAAAATAAAAATAAAATAAAATGATTTCTCTCTACAACCTTGTACATCATACATGTATATATGTATTATATCCATATTTATTAAGCACTTGTAATTAACTCGTAAAAATTTAATAAAAATTATTTTATACTCCACTTTATCTTATAAATAAATTTAATATAAAAGTGGGATATTTGTACAAAAATAAACAAAATAAAAATTAAAAATAAAAATAAATAAGTATTTTATACATGTATATAATGTAATATAATGTATAAACCTTAATTTATTTCTCATAAAAATAAATAAAAATCACTAAAAATAGTTTAGGAAATAAGGGACATTTTTCATGTTGAACATATTTAAAAATAAAATCATTTTCTATTTTTAAATTATTTTACAAATAATTTTGACCCTGTTGATTTCTGATTGGCCCAAGTGGGACTGTTGACCTCGGTTAACTGTCCTCCCTGGACCACCTCCTCCGCGGATCTGGTTTTTCACCTGAACTTCTCCGAATTTTCATGAGCCAATCCGACCACCATCTTCAACACCCTACAGCCTCGATTATCGAGGTACGATCCCTGATCCACGCCTGACGAACCCTCTAGGGATCCATCCCTCGATCCGCATGCCCAAGCTCCACTTTTTGCGGACCCTGCAACGTATAAAATCTTGATAAGCTGCATCGTCTTCCTCATCTTTGGACACCCCCTCGTCTCCAATGACCTCCATCTCTTTGTATGAGTAACATCTTGCGATAGAGAGTGTTGCAGCGAGGTTTCGAGCACTGTAGCCCTAGATCCGTCGTACACTCCGCCACGCTCTGTCGCGAGGCGAGCTCAGCCTCTTGACTTGGCGCTGCATCGAGGCAATGACCCCTGATGGTCCCCGACCTCCAGCACAGACGACTTCGCCCATCAGGTAGCTTCATTTCAGTCTTAGCCGCATCAGATTCCTGTTATTAGGTTTTGGTCAACTTTGGTTGTTCCGCCCCGTTAGCCGTTGTCGGGCCCTCCTTTCATTGTCCCGACAAACCAATCACCTCCACGAGACTTCGCCTCATCTTCTACGCCCATCCACCCAACCTGATTTGCCCAGGAACGGGGTTGGGACCCTCCTCCTTCGCCACTTTGCCGGAGGGTCACACCACGACGTGCCAACCACCTCTCTCGTACTTTGACGGGTCGAGGCACTTTTCCCTCGACCCAGTGATTTGTCTGTGCAGGTGTGGATGCCAGAGAACCTCATCAGGAGGTTCGGATTTCAGAGCACAGCTGCTCCAAGTCCATCGCATCACCGGGACATTCCAAACGTCCCCGGCCTCATCTGAGCATCCCTACAACTGCGGATCGTCATCAGCTTCATTTTCCCCATCCTAGCAGCCTCGAAGGACACCTAAGACGTGTATAGTAGCCGGTCGAAGCTCGATGGAGGCGAGTTCTTGGCCGTTCTTCCCGGTAGCTTCTCCGTTGTTGGATCGTGTCTCCCGCCAGATCTGATCGTGGTCGTTTGTCTCTGGGGAGCTCTCGTCCATCCGATCCATCTAACGATCAGATCTTGCACGTCCATCATCGAACCGGTATCACCCACTCTCCACCGTCCGATCTTAAGTGAGGACTTGTTTAGTTGTTGGATCTATAATAAGAAGGGTAATTTACACTTAGGCCCTCATTGCTTTTTGCATTTATTTTGGAGTCCTATAAATAGTTTCTGTAGTTGTTCTTATTTTGGGCAGTTTGCACTTAGGACCTCGTGTTTCTTTTATTTAAATTTCGGTTCCTCTGAATGTAGTTCACATGGTCTATCACGTGCCTTGTGGGTTATTTGCATGTTCCTTCCTGGACTTTATTGATGTTATCAAATGAAGTTTTATAAATAGGAATTGCACTTATACCCCTGCTTGTCTGTTTCACGTGTCATCCTCGTGCGATCTGGACTTTTTGCATATCTAGCACTGTACTCTTTCCATGTGTTATTGTTTGGCTGATAAGTTTTCCATAATTACATTTAGGTCCTTGTGTACTGTATCTCTTTGATTGGTTTTAATAAATAGCAAATCTCGTCAAAATTTCATGAGATTTGGACTCATGTCTCCTGCCATGGTGTAAAAATTCTATGAATTTTTGGGCTCATTTTGTTTGCATTTGATATTTTTTAAAATTTTAAAACCTAAAAATTTGCTTCTGTGCAGTTTCAAAATCAACTAAAAATATTAAAAATCCTCTAAAATATCCAAAAAATACTGGTTGTTTGTTTTTTTGTGTTTTAACTTCTGTCCAATTTTTATTGCAATTAAATTTATAAAAACCATAAACATTGAAAAACATTGAAAAACGTAGAAAAATCATTAAAAATTCCCAAAAATTCAAAAAAATGCATTTCTAATTTATATAGTTAGAGTTTAATCTTTAGTTTATAATGAAATTGTTGCTCGAATTTTATAGGCACTTTAGGTATTTTTAAAGTGCCTTTAGGTTCTGACTGCACACTATTTTGTATTTTCAGGCTTGTTTCATTTTTAAAAAATTAAATAAAAATAAAAAAAATCCAAGAAAAATATCAAAAACTTCTGAATATTTCCAAAATCCAAAAATATTTTTATTTGAATTTTCTGAGTATTTTTGATGTGCTTAATAATTGCTTGATTGAGATTTTGTGAGTGTGTTTACCCTTTTTCCTAATATTAAAAAATTGCAAAAAAAATAAAACAAAAAACATAAAGCCCACCGAAAATAGTTGTTTTTTGATCTCCGACTACTTCGTATGTTTACCATACCGTGCTCCTTGTGTTCGACCCTAGTAGCTATAGATAGTAAAATAAAATAGTGAGACCGCTATTTGTTTAATTGCTTGATTTTTATATTGGTGGTCTTCCTTGATTTTCTTGATTGACATAGCCGCCCGAGTGGTTGAGGCCGCAACGACCTGTGCTACCTTGTTACCTTAGTCGCTCGGGTGCGTCATTATTTATCATGATTCCTTTTAAATTACAAGGTTTCCAAGCTTCTTTCGTACAATTGTAGAATGTTCATGGAACCATGATCAAGCTGGCTAAGAACCCTTGCCCTACTAGCCCCCAGACCTTTCAAGATCATGATTATGGATTCTCCTCCACCTTCAAGAAGTTCAACCTTCACAAAGACCCATGTGGTAATCTCTGAATACGATTTTTCCTTTTTTTCATAAATGCATGACTTTGTTAGCAGTTAGTCAATATTACTTATTGACTCTGTATTGATGTTAGTGAAGCTAATTTAAAAATATCATCAATTTCTTATTTGTAGGTAAGTTAAAATGTATAAATATTTTATGCAAAGATTTTTTCACTTTATGTTATTTATACTTCTGTTTGGGCATGCAAACTTTTTTCTTTCTGTGACAAAGTGTGTCTCTTTTACTATTAGTAAATACTATTGATTGGTTGTGTTGTCATTAATGAAGTAAATTTAAAATGTCATAAGGCTCACTTTTTCCCTTATTTTGAACTGCACTTTAGTATCTTTGTCGGAACGAGATTAGATGTCCAGTTATGCATAATAGCGAATGTTGTGATGATAACACCATGTTAATTGAACAAGTATAGTTAATTAATGTTTTTATTGATATAATGTGTCAATAGTTAAATCTTTGAAATAAGCAAATTGCAGTCTAATTGTGAGAAAAAAGATGTTTGCTGAAACGTTTTTATCATGGTTTCTTAGTGGTTATTTAGTTGAGTAATGTTGTCGATGATATAGTAAATGGTGAGGTAATTTGGATGTTTGACAAATCCATGTTTCGTCATCTTTATTCTATCATTTTGGCCTTAAAAACCCTAGTAGATGCGTGTAAATAGGCTTAATTTAGGTATTTTAGCATTCATGCATCATAGTGTAAATATTGTATAAAATGCGATTTTAAAGCCAAAATTATAGAATAAAGAAAAGAAAAGAAAAAGAATAAAATATTGTAAATATTCTATGACCCAAAACCCCGAGACCTAGGCATCTCGATGACTAGGTCGACAAGGAATAAAGTAGGGGGAGATAAGGGCCAAAATACAAGAAAAATACCTTTTATTTTATTCATTCTTTATTCATTTTGGGACCTATTTTTGGTTTCACTTTTTATACCTCAAATAAAGAAACTTTGTACATGAAAGTTTTGGATAATTTAATATAGGAAAATACAAACTTTATTTCACACAAAAATAATTACAGATAAAAAGTTATGATCTGAATAAGATTCTAGAATCCCGACTTCCCAGGCCTATATCTCTCAAATAAAAACTCGAAACACGCCAAGCTCACCTTTAATTGTATATAATTTGAAATAAACTATTTAATGGAGGTGGTTTCGCATTTGGTGGAGCTACGATTTGAAAGTTGAGTTTTGGACCACTATTATATACTTGTACAGATTAAAATATTCATTAATTATTCATTATTTTTATAATTTATAATTTTATAAATTTTGTAAATATTATTTATAATATATTTTTGCATTAAAATAGGAATAAAACACTAAATAAAACACAAAAATAAATAATTATATATAGTACATTGGTATAATACCTATAACTATACCTATATAATTATTACTCCTATTTTATTAAGTGTACAAATTACATCAGAAAATAAAATAAAAAATATATTTAAGTGTGTAAAATATTATATAAATTTATAAAACAATACACAAAATAAATAAAGTTAAATTCACAAAATAAAAATAAAATATTAATATATATACCTATATAAGTCTAAAAAGGTAACTTGTATTTTTATACCTCTAAAAAGAAATAAAAAATCGTAATAAAATACTTCATAAAATAATAAACATTTTTATTTAATAATAAAAAATTAATTAATTCATTTTCTATTTTAATTGAATTTATGAAGAATTTTTCTAGGATTTTTCCTGGTTGGACTACGTGGACCAACCAGGAGGTCTGGAGAGTTGACCGGCGGGTCAACTCTCTAACCCACTCCCGTGACCTGTGTCAGACATAGTTTTTCTTAGATTTCACCCAATTTTGGAGGCCACATCTTGCATATTCTCATGACGATGTCTTCTGCGCTTTTACTCCTTGAAGTTTGGGCATACTCGCCCAATGATTTTTTCGGGCTTTAGATCATTGATCCACCCGCTATGCTTCGATCTTTGAGCCCTGTCACACCATTGTTCAAATACCCCCATCATCTTCCTCTTCCAATTTGAACCCATTTTGACCGACTAACCCTCCTTTGGTTGAGCTCTGAACTGGAGAGGTGACAGCTCTCCTCCATTTCCCTTCTGAGGGCTCCGGCGACGTCTTGTGCGCTTCCACCACCTCCGGTCATGCTCGGCCGTTGAGGCCCTGTTCACGGTTTTTAGCCATTCGAGCTCACTTTTTATTTGTTTTTTCTTGCATTTTTATATTATCCTTAGCAGTAGAAACCTCTATCCACCTTCCAGTTCGATCCACGCTCGACCGATCACCACCCGCACCCCCTCGCCGGAGCTTGCTCCGGCGAGCATCCTTCTCACTGTTCTCCGCCGATTTTCGACCACTAGTGGGTCACGGTAATTTGCCCACGACCGCCTTTAACTCTCTCTTGCAGATCAGGAACGTACGAAGATCCTGGGGGTCATTTTCCCATTCACCGGAGATATATGGAAGGGCGGAGCTCCGCCGCCCTCGTACCCGCACTACAGAGCAACTCCGACGCTTTTGAGACCCCTAGGACCTGGAGGAGACCCGTAGGAACCGCACCAGCCATTTTTGGAGCCCCAAACACCGCGAAGGAGGCGCTGCGAGGCCTGGGAAGTTCGCCCACCGTGACATTCTTCCCTGTTCTTCATCAGTACCCTTCCGTCGTTCGATCAAGGGCATTCTTCCAGGTGCACAGCATCCGTTGGATCAAGCACGCCTGTCACCGTTCGATCACCATCACCGAATCTAATCTGGGCCACACATGTGAAGGGGTATCGTCGCCCCTAGAGAGGACACGTGGCAAGTCAGTGATCATCAGCCATCTGATCCCTTTGCACGGGTATTTTGAAGACTGACCCGCACACCTTTTTGTATTTGTTATGGATTATATTAAATCTTTCTTTTGCTTCATAATTTCTATAGTATTTACAAAGAAACCCCTCAAACTTTCTCTTTTCGCCAACAGGTCTTTTGCCATGTCCCCTCACATGACTCGCGCACGTGAGGTACGTGGCTAATTTGCAGGCCCACCCTCGCTATTTTAATATTTTTGATTAGACCCAAAAATCTGTTAGATTAAGTACTATCTTTTTAGTAAAATTACAGGATAGCCCTTAGGCTTTTGAAAATTACTTTTAGGTCCCTGAAGGACACGCGATTGCCTCATGCTACTGTGGGGATTTTGCACCTTAACCCCTACGGGTTTTAGATTTAAAATTTTGTCCAGTAACTTTCTGCTTAGGTTTATTTTTTGGCAAAGATTGCATGCGAGACCCTGGTCTTTTCTATATTTACATATATACCCCTGCTAGGATGTATTTTCTTGATGTTTCCTTTATTTATTGCATGCACTTATAAAATTCCAAAAATCACCAAAAAATACCCTAGCTACATGTTGCATTCATCTTCCATGCCATATTTTTATTTTGCATTTTTATTGCATTTTCATATTTATAAAAATTCAAAAACTTGTATTTTCAGAACTGTTTGCATTAGAAAATACATAAAAATTATAAACGTTTTTGAAAAATTCCAAAAAAATTTATATTTTGTGTGTTTGCATATCTTTTTAGCTCTAGACCAAAAATCACTAAAAAATACAAAAGAAAACTCCTAAAAATTATAAAACCCCAAAAACCTTCCTAAAAATCTTAAAACTTCTACAAAAATCCTAAAGATACAATTTCAGTTTCTGAATTTTCCCTATTCTATTATCCTTATTTTAAAATTAATTTGAGGAATTTTGGACTCTGATTTATATTTTTCATCCTCATTTTAATTTCGGCCAGCAACTTAGTTTACTGTTTGCTTGTATTTTTACCTTTAAAAAACCAAAAAAGGAAAAATCTAGAAAAATCACAAAAACATTATAAAATTATAAAAAGACCAAAAACATTTTACTTCCTGAATTTTCGTTTTTTACTTATTTTTATAAATACATCATCCTTCTCTTTCCTTATATTGTGTATATATTCTATTTATAGAAAAAGAAAATATAAAAATATAAAAATAAAAAAAGAAAATATAAAATCAGAAATTAAAAATCAAAATATAAAATATAAAATCAAAAAGTTAAATAAAAAATATAAAATTTAATACCCAGAAAAACATAGCATAGATAGACATTTGATCACAATCACAGTTTTGAGCATTTTGCCCCGTTCTACCTGTCTGCTCCATGTGTTCGACCTCTACACATACTTGCACCTATACACATCTTTGTTATAGAGTTATAATAAATTTTAACTCCACACATTTACTTTCATTGCTTGATTTACTTGTTGTGGGATAATTATTGATTGATTGAGGTTTCGTGAGCGGTCGCCTTAGCGACACTGTGGTCCCGCCTTGTATGAACTACTTTAGACCCTCACCAAATCTCGATTATCAAATGGCACCGTTGCCGTGGAGAAACAGCGCGTAGTTCGGGTTTTTGCTTGATTGTGATACTTGTCTATATTTTTGCCTTCTTTATTTGCTCATCTGTTTGATATCATTGTTTGACTTATCTAATCACTCTCCCTTGTTGGACTTTGTGCGAGGAACCGCGGATCAAGGGAGGCGCTCCACCCTATGCGCCTGTGCACCCATGTGAAGGCGGCAGGAGACTTCTGACCTAGCATCAAAGGAGGCAGGGAGGACTTGAGAAGATAGTCTTACTTTTGAGCATTTTTGCGTAGTATTTATTTTTGTAATTTTAGTGAGAGAGTGACTTATTTATTGTAATAATACAGGTACTTAGGACTTTGGACATTTGGGCCCAATTTCCAAGTGTTTGTTTACTTGGGGGCTCATCGCGGTTTTTACGGTTTTCATCGCATTTTTCCCTTTGTTTTCTTGGTTTTGTTTTCCTTATTTTGTGTGATTGAGCCTTTAGTTTTAGGATTGCTTGCAATAGATTAATGTCAAACACCTAATATATTTGCTTGTGCCTATAGGCTCATTTGGACTTAGTCAAATTTTAAACTGCTTCTCACTTAGTCTCAGAACCACCGCACCGCGAGAGTCCTTCATACAATGCGTACAGGACCCACCTTGGTGGGCATCGAGGAGGCTCCAAGACCGGACACTTCGGTTCTATTCTAAGTCATTAGCATTGGTTCTTCACGCTAATAGAAATTCCTGAACTTAGGGCGATTTCATCGGCTTACATTTGCATATAGATAGGTTTCAATTCTGCTGAGCATCCTTGTATGTAGAGTTCTGGAAGCAAGGTGAGCATTTACGCTTTAGCATTCATCATTGTTAGCCGCGTGCATTGCTTTTCCACCTCTCCCTCTGATTTTACCAACCTAGGTGCTAAGTAAAATTAATTCCTCGTTAGGCGCATGCATTTCTCATTAAAAATCCAAAAAAAGTGATAATAAATAAAATTGGGACTACTAATACCACTCGACCCTAAAATCAACCAAAAAGAAAAACATTGTCTTGGGGTGAGTAATCTCCTCATTGTCTTTGCTTTTACCTGCTCGCGTACACCCTATTGACTAGTGCCCAAATCCTATTCAACCCCTAAGTGTGTGTGCAACTCTTTGACTTCTCACCTAACTCTAAAATAGACAAGATAAAAAGACCGCATTTGTGGTCTTCACCGAGTTAAGTAGGTGAATTGAGGGTTGTTTTGTGTGAGTTATGCTTGTAATTGCTTGTGTGCATTCTAGATCACTTCCGCACATTTGCACCTTTTTCTCACTCTCTTGACTTGACCATCGTGCTCTCCCGACTATCATTTTTCTCTTGCTTTGAGATGACCGACTAGAGCGTATTTTGTCCGGATTTTATGGATCCCTTGTTCACTCCAGCCTTTTTTCCACAAGGACTTTGCTCTTAATTTTTGTACATATCTAACCGACCCACTATTTCAGGATTCAGACTTTGACTGTCACCAATCATTTCCACCACCGTCACCCTCAAATTTCGACAACCCACTCTTCCTTGGGTATACTAATCCGGAATGTGATTTTTGTCCACCCCCACCGCCCATCGACACACCCGATCCTGAGATTTTGGAGTCACCTTTCATGATATCCACACTTGAGACCTTGAATCATATGATGGAGCATATGAACTCAGGGATGAGCGATATAGTTAGCATAAATAAGATCTAGAATGTAGCTCCATTCTTTGAGGATTTGGATTCATTTGAGGATTATCATGAGAGCTTGCAATCACCCAAAATAAAAAAAATGAGAAAAATTTAAAAACCCAGAAAGAGTTCGGGAGACACTTGGTTGATTCAGACTGTGAGGAGAGTGCCCATTTGCCAGACTTTTTGACCACACATTCATTCACACCCAGTCCCACTTGTGACCCCGAGGATACCGCTGTACAGACTGCTCTTGGCATGCCTCGTGTAGATGCTGATTCCGACTTCCTCCCTTGTATAGACGAGGTCCAAAAATTTAAAAAAATGTTAACTGAACCCGAAGTGGTGGACACCATTCATAAGATTATCCGTGCCCCACTTCAATAGGCCATGACTGATATAGATGCTCCTCTTCCCAAGAAGAGAAAGCAGAGGAGCAGATCTGAGCGTCATATCTTGACCATGGCCATTGCCCACGCCATCACACACCGTCCCATTCCTAGGAAAAAAACACTGCCACAACTTTCATTAGTTGCACCATCTATGACCATACATGTGATCGCACTCTCCTAGACGGCGGTGATTCGATTAGCATATTACCCTTCTCATTAGTACAATCTCTTCACTTAGGGCCTCTCAAGAAAACCAGGAGGATCGTACAGTTTGTTGATGGATCTATCAAGAGGCCAAAGGGTATCCTTGAAAACGTTGTCATTTCGATTCAGGGCATGAGCTACCATGTTGACTTTGCCGTTTTTCCCATAGAGATCTCCACTAAGGAGCACTCTCCAATCATCCTGGGATGACCATTCCTCACCTCTGCGAGGGTTGTTATTGATTACGGAACATGAGAGATTCACTTTTGTCCTGTTGACGAGAGCAAAGTGTTGATCACCGCACGCACAGTTGACCAGAGACCTGCACCTGATGTGACTACACCTATCTTGGTTGACCATGAGGACCATGACCTTGATGAGACTATCAGAGAATTTTGTTGTTTATTGGATTCCACTGAGACCCAAGAATTCCTCTCCAAGGAGGAAGACTTGGAAAGCATCGACCTCAAAGTTCCTTCTTCTGGGACTTGGAGTTGTGTTGATGACATCCGCGAGATCTACACGATCGACACCATTGAGCGGAGGGTAGATTTAGAGACTAGATAGGACTGACATGACTCGACTACTTTCACTGATGGGTCTGTTTCTGTTCACCTAGACACGAATGAGACAAAGGCCGAATTTGATTTGATTGCTTTTATTTGGGAATTCAGGCCTTTTGATGAGAAAGATGATCCGGTTGAGATTATTGAGGACGAACAGAGTTCGACTACTTCCACTGATGAGTTCGTTCCTTGTGGTTTTGACCTAGACAAGACCTCGCAAGATGACTCTGATTACAATTCTTCCGATGAGAATGAGTTCGTCCCTTTCCACTTTGATATCAGCGAGACTCCCAAGGCCGGACCTAGTCGTACTTCTTTCACTGATACATCTGTGCTTCTTCACCCTAGGGCCATTGAGGACTTACACCCTATCGACCCTGATCGGTTTGTGTCATCTGAGGACCCCGATGTCGACCTGCACCATACCAGATCTATTCCTCAGCGATCCCACAAGAAGGTTTGCTTTCGACCTCCTTGACCTTCTGTACTTCCCTCTCTATTGTATATTCACTTTTGTACCTCTGTCTCTCTCCCGTATTGCTCGTCTACCCATTCTCGTGTTTGCCTTGCTTAGGACGTACTTTGTCCTAAGTAATGGGGGGCGGACGAGCCGAGTGTTCATTCATCATTTCGTCTTATCATGCCTATTGTTGCCTATACTTAGGGCTTCTGTTACCCTAAGTATAGGGGGAGAGATGCGTACATTCTTCTCTATCTTCTTCCATCTGTTGATATTTTTTCTTCTTTTCTTCTTTTCCTCTTCTATCGTCTTTATCTACTAAAAAGGTGTCACACCTTTTTGTCAGTTTTCTATACTTAGGACGTACTTTGTCCTAAGTATGGGGGGGTGTGCACCACGAGTGCTTCTATTCTTTGATCCTCTCCATTGTCTCCTCTTATTGTCTATACTTAGGGATATCTTACCCTAAGTATAGGGCGAGACAGTCTGAGTACGATATGTTCATTCCTACCCTTGATCCTCTCTACTTTGTGTACAGTCTACTATACTTAGGATTATTTAATCCTAAGTATAGGGGGGACGGTCAACTTCTCGTTCGTTCATTCCTTCATCTGTTATTCATTTATTATTTAGACTTTTTTATACTCAGTACGAGTTATGTCTTCTCTTTTCACTCTGATCTATGAGGACATAACTCAAGCTAAGTATAGGGGGTCATATATACTCTGTATATACTTTATCCATAACTCGTACTTTCGTATTTTTCATTAATAATTATACTTAAAAATTCATTAAAATCTTAATAAAAAGATGTTGATTATTCCTCAAATTCTTTTAAGATGTTGATTATTCCTCAAATTCTTTTTGTACTTACTGATTAATAAATCAGGCAAAAATATTTTTTGCAAAATGTTTGAAAAATAGTTTGAAAACCTTCGTGAAAAATCTTTTGAAAACTATTTGGAAAACATTTTGTTACATGTTTTCAACCTTCATAAAGACATTTTGATTGTAAAATTATTTTCTTGGTGTGAAATAAAATGTTTGAAAAATTATTCGCGAATGGTTTGAAAAATGGTTGCAAAATTATTTGAAAAATCTATATATACTGTTTGGAAAACCTTTGCAACATGATTTTCAAATGTGTGTACATGTTTGTAAAGGTATTTGTAAAAATTATTTTGGACTATAGTTTTCCAATTTTTTTGAAAAACATTTGTCAAATAAGTTTGAGGAACACTCACATCTCACCTAAAATTCTCTATGTATATATTTATAAAATTGACCACTTACCCTTGCAAATTCTTAAAATCCACTTCTTGTAAATATAAAATGCATCCCCATGTAAATATTTGTACCTACTTTTTAGCCAAAACCTCTTGTTTTCAAAAAGTCCCAAAAATATTTGCAAAATTAAAATCCAAAAACATTTGAAAAATCTCTTTGAAAAATATAAAAAAATGCATATGCATCATCTTTTCAAAAATCCATAAAAAGTTCAAAATATTTGAAAATTGCATCACAAAAATATCTTCTGCATAGCATTTGCATAACATTTGTATTTTTTTGGATTGAGTTTGATAGTTGAACAAGTCTTAGTAAAATCCGAAGATTGGAGCTTGGTTGGACCTTAAATCTACCTAATTAACAGGAACCTTATAGGAGCCGGAATTGAGGTACTTCAGGTCTAGTTGACTTAATTCTTTGAGGATCACGAGACTTGGTTCAATGGATTCTTGACTGCCTAAGTAGAGTATTTCGGAGCACACACACGACCCTTGTTGATAATGACCTAACTTGGACACCTGCACTTTTCACTTGGCTCAACTCAGTTGGAGTGGTGAGGAGGTTGGATTTGCCGGTATGAGATGCACACAGGTGGAAACACTTGTCCTCCTCTAGGGAGGGAAGTGCACCCCAACCCGTCCGGTGATGATGAGTTTCGGTGACAGGAGATTGTGGGTTGCAATAAAGCTTCAAAAGAGGGATAGTCTTTTGGTTCAAGAGGAAAAACTCCCTATGTAAATGCTGCTGTATATAGTATTAAAAATGCAAAAAACAAAAACTCCAAAACAAGTGGATATGCTTGTACAAAAATAAAAATGCCTGTCGGAGTGTACATATGTGTAAAGTCAAATAAGCAAGCTTGAGCTTCAAAGTCAAATCATGTGAGCCTACAGCTGGATGTCTTGACTACACTGGTCTTGCAACCTAGGATAGGTAGCCACACTGGCTACCGTCCGTTCTTCTCTTCACCCCCTCCTCTTGGGTTGGTTGCCACTTGAACTTAGAAGGGAATACCCTGCTCCTAAAGGAATGAGTTGTTGGATTGGGGAATCATTGGGTTGTCATATTGGAGAAGTCAGTCTCTTTGTTATTTCAGTTGGGGAGAGCCACTATCACTTACACTGTACGAGTTAGATTCATAGTCGTAAGGGTTTGTGTATGAGTTGAAATATTTCTGACCTGGCTATTGAGGAGACGTGAGCAGAGTTGTGGGATTCTCGGAGGCTGTTGGATTTCAAATCCGGTTCTCATTAAGGTTCTGCCCGCACTAAAATTCCGAAGGACCGACTTAAGCTCCAAACTTTGATTTTGTGAAGATAAGTTTGATTGTTAAACTTAATCCAATTTTCTTCTTTTTATTTTCTTTGTTTTTCTTTTTCTGCACTTATTGCATAAGTGTTTGCTAGGGACTAGCAAAGGCAAGTATAGGGGGATGATGAATACATGTTTCATCATCTTTATTCTATCATTTTTGCCTTAAAAACCCTAGTAAATGCGTGTAAATAGGCTTAATTTAGGTATTTTAGCGTTCATGCATCATTGTGTAAATATTGTATAAAATGCAGATTTTAAAGCCAAAATTATAGAATAAAGAAAAAAGAAAAAGAATAAAATATTGTAAAGATTTTATGACCCAAAATCTTGAGACCTAGGCATCTCGATGACTAGGTCGACAAGGAATAAAGTAGGGGGAGATAAGGGCCAAAATACAATAAAAATACCTTTTAATTTATTCATTCTTTATTCATTTTGGGACCTATTTTTGGTTCCACTTTTTATACCTCAAATAAAGAAACTTTGTACATAAAGTTTGTGGATAATTTAATATAGAAAAATACAAAATTGATTTCACACAAAAATAATGTACAGATAAAAAGTTATGATCTGAATAAGATTCCAGAATCCCGACTTATCAGACCTATATCTCTCAAATAAAAACTCGAAACGCACCAAACTCACCTTTAATTGTATATAATTTAAAATTAACTATTTAATGGAGGTGGTTTCGTGTTTGGTGGAGCTACGGTTTGAAAGTTGAGTTTTGGACCCTATTGTATACTTGTAAAGATTAAAATATTCATTTTATTTATTATTCATTATTTTTATAATTTTATAATTTTATAATTTTGTAAATATTATTTATAATATATTTGTTCTTTAAAACAGGAATAAAATACTAAATAAAACACAAAAATAAATACTTATATATAGTACTTAGGTATAATACCTATAACTATACCTATATAATTATTACTCGTATTTTATTAAATATACACATTACATCAAAAAAATAAAATAAAAATATATTTAAGTGTATAAAAATATTCTATAAATTTATAAAATAATACACAAAATAAATAAAATTAAATTCACAAAATAAAAATAAAATTTTAAAATATATAAATATATATACCTATATAAGTCTAAAAAGGTAACTTGTATTTGTATACATCTAAAAAATAATTAAAAATCGTAATAAAATACTTCATAAAATAATAAAAAAATTTTATTTAATAATCACAAATTAATTAATTCGTTTTTTATTTTTAATTGAATTTACAAAGATTTTTTCCAGGATTTTTCTTGGTTGGTCCTCGTGGACCAACCAGGGGGTCTGGAGAGTTGACCAACGAGTCAACTCTCTGACCCACTCCTGTGACCTATGTCAGACATAGTTTTTCTTGGATTTTACCCAATTTTGGAGGACACGTCTTGCATATTCTCATGACGATGTCTTCAGCGCTTTTGCTCCTTGAAGATTGGGCATAATCACCCAATGATTTTTTCGGGCTTTGGATCATTGATCCACCCGCTATGCTTCGATCTTTGAGTCCTGTCGCACCATTGTTCAAATACCCCCATCATCTTCCTCTTCCAGTTTGAACCCATTTTGACCGACCTAACCCTCCTTTGGTTGAGCTCTGAACTGGAGAGGTGACAACTCTCCTTTAGCTCCCTTATGAGGGCTCCGACGACGTCTTGTGGCGCTTCCACCACCTCCGTCCATGCTCGACCGTTGAGGTCCCTGTTCACTGTTTTCAGCCATTCGAGCTCGCTTTTTATTTGCTTTTTCTTTCATTTTTATATTATCCTTATCAGTAGAAACCTCTATCCACCTTCCAGTTCGATCCACGCTCGACCGATCACCACCCGCACCCCCTCATCGGAGCTTGCTCCGGCGAGCATCCTTCTCGCCATTCTCCACCGATTTTCGACCATTGGTGGGTCACGGTAATTTGCCCACAATAGCCTTTAATCCTGGGGGTCATTTTCCCATTCGCCGGAGGTATCTTGAAGGGCGGAGCTCCGCCGCCCTCATGCCCGCACTACAGAGCGACTCCGACACTTTTGAGACCCCTAGGACCTGGAGGAGACCCACAAGAACCACACCAGCCTGTTTTGGAGCCCCAAACACCGCGGAGGAGGAGCTGCGAGGCCTGGGAAGTTTGCCCACCGTGGCATTCTTCCCTGTTCTTCATCAGCACCCTTCCCTCGTTCGATCAAGAGCATACTTCCAGGTGTACAGTGTCCGTTGGATCAAGCGCACCCGTCACCATTCGATCACCATCACCGGATCTAATTTGGGCCGCACATGTGAAGGGGTATCGTCGCCCCTAGAGAGGACAAGTGGCAAGTCAGTGATCATCAGCCGTCTGATCCCTTTGCGTGGGTATTTTACAGAATGACCTGCGCACCTTTTTGTATTTATTACGGAGTATATTAAATCAATCCTTTGCCTTCATAATTTCTATAGTATTTTCAAAGAAACCCCTCAAACTTTCTCTTTTCGCCAACAGATCCTTTGCCACGTCACCTCACGTGACTCGCGCACGTGAGGTGCGTGGCTATTTTGCAGGCCCACCCTAGCTATTTTAATTTTTCTGATTAGCCCCAAAAATCTGTTAGATTAAGTATTATCTTTCTAGTAAAATTGCAGGATAGCCCTCAGGCTTTTGAAAATTACTTTTAGGTCCCTGATGAATCTCCATTTCATCACCTTTATTCTATCATTTTGGCCTTAAAAACCCTAGCAAATGCATGTAAATAGCATTAATTTGTATATAATAGCATTCATTGTTTCTTGTATTAATTGTATATAAAATAAGGTTTTTAATGACAAAATTATAGAATAAAGAGAAGAAAAGAAAAAGGAATAAAATATTGCAAATATTTTATGACCCTAACCCCGAGACCAAGGCCAGCATGGAATTGGTCAACAAGGAATAAAGTAGGGGGAGATAAGGGCCAGTATAATAAATACCTCATTTATTCATACATTTTTGACACCTATTTTGTACATAAATATTTATTCATCAAATAAAGAAACTTTGTACATAAAAGTTGTAGATAATAATGTAAATAAAAATACAAAATTGAGTTTGTGTAAAAATAATACTCAATGTACATTTTATACACAGAATAAAAAGCCAAAATCTCAACTTCACAGACCCATATCTTGCAAATAAAAACTCCAAATCACCCAAACTTACCTTTAATTGTATATAGCATTTCATAAACTATTTTATAAAATTGGTTTCATAATTTTTGGAGACCATCTGTGAAAGTTAGGTTTTTGGCCCTTCTTGTACATAATACCTGATTAAAATATTCATTTTATTCAATAATCATTATTTGTATAAATTCATATTTTTAGAATTCTGTAAATAATGTATATATTGCATGTACATATTGAGATTAAAAGAAAACTAAAAAGAATTTGTAAAATAAAATAAGCCTATGTATCACATAGGCAAAATACCTATGTTAAGAATGTATATAAATAAAACGGATTTTTATTCTTTGATTCTTTATTCATTTATATTTTTGTAATAATGTATATAGTATATATATCTTATTAAAAATACAACTCCATAATAAAAGCACATAAAATTCATTAAATAAATAAAATGTATATAATATATAGGTAAAATACCTATAAGTATACCTACATACACATAAACACATTTATTTAAAAATATAAATAAACTCATAAAAATCAAATAAAATACATTTATACTTACAGAAATAAGTTACAAATTTATAAAATAAGAAAATACAATAATAAAAGAAAATAAACAAAATAAAAATAAATGTATATAAATATACTTATAAATACCTTATTTTAATAAAACCGTAATAAAATACTTCAAAAAATAAATAAAAATCATAAATAAATACTATCTTAATTTATAAACATTTTTTATTTTATAAATAAAACCTAATTAATTCATTTAATATGTTAAATAAATCAGTCAACTTCTTGTTGACGTGGACCAATCAGACGCCTGCGTTTGTTGACCGGTCGGTCAACTGCGCCCCCAGGCGCCTGACCTGACGTGAACTGTCTTTTCCCCTATTTTCATGCCTTTTTCCTGGGCGTCCCTTTCATCCATCACCCTCGAATCCTTCACGGATTTTGTTCTCTGATCATCCAAGATTCTCGCCATCCTCTTGGATCCCTTGTACATCCCACCGATTCTTTAATAATCGCTGGTCAATAGGGGTCCCTTGGACTGTATATAAATAACTCCTCCCACTTCCTTGGCCGAATTTGGCCATTTTCATCCCCTTCTTTGAGCTTGAATGAGCTCCTGGCGGAGCCCTCGTGACAGGAGGCGCTTCCCAGCACCTCGATTCGGCCCAAGGAGGTGGGAAATTTTGTCGCGGTGGTGCTCCGGCGACCACCCTGCTCCCTGGCGGCCCCCAGGTATAAGAGCTGCGCTTTTACTTACTTTAGTTAGGATTTTATTTCAGCATTTCATTTCTGCCATTAGATTAGTCAGTAGCACTTAGTTGTAGCTTAGTTTAGGCGATTCGAAGTTCGCCGGAGCTCCGCTCCGGCGACTTCTCCACTGTGACCCCGATGTTCACCGACCACCCTTCCACTGCCATTTCATTCCCCTACGCCTTCTCCATGTACTAGCCACCTTGTCCAACCGGATTCGCTTCTGAATCCGCGAATCGAAGCTCCCCCACCACCCTTCGCAGGAGCTTCTTCGCCCACCTACATCCCTGTGCTGTCAGCTTCAAATCCCGGGTCGAGGGTGACGCCCTCGATCCCCTCTATCTTTCTGTGCAGGTTAGGTGCGTTGAGAAGCACCAGGAGACGATTCCCAAGCCGGCGGAGTTACCTGGAGCCCCTCTTCTTCACCGAGCTCGTGGCGGCGCTCCAGGGTATCTCCGACCGATCCAAGACCTCCAGCATGAAGAAGACCCTGCCAGGAAGCTTTGTGGACCTTCAGGAGCGGCGAAGACTGGTGGGAGAGCGAGATCCGAGCAGAGGAAGCTCGCCCAGGCGAGCGTTCGTCCCTGTTCTTCCACGCGTGCTCCCCGCCGTCGGATGAAGAACAAAGGTCCAGATGGAAGGAGAGTCGTCCGATGTAGCGAGGCCACGACCGTCGGATCTCCCATGAGATCTAATCCTAGCGCTTCATCGGCGAAGCGGTATCGGCCGCACGTGGAGGCGCCACGTGTCAAGTGAACGAAGATCAGCCGTCGGATCAAGCGCCTCTTTTGGGGGTAAATTGCAAAACCTCTCCCCCGCCTTTTTGTATTTAATTTTTAATCTTGTAAAATATTTTGCACGTTGTAAATACGTTGTAAATTTTGCAGTAGGACCCTGAGTTTCTTGAAATTACATTTAGGTCCTTCCGCGCCTCACGTGCAGTCCCACGTGAGGCGCGTGAAATTTTGCATGAATACCCTGGCGATTTTTGAATATTGTAATTTGATTCTGAAACTTTAAATAAATGCTTATTTATGTTGGTATTTTTGCACTGATGCCCCTGTCATTTATTTTATTTGCAAAAATACCCCTGCTAGGCTGTTTTATTTTTGTCTTTTTATCTAATTATTAAAAATACCTATGAGGATTCTAAAAATCCACAAAAATTAGGAGAGATGCTCCATGCCATGCTAGTTCACGCCAATATTTTAGTTTGCATTTTTTGCATTTTTCTTGATTACTAAAAATGAAATAGAAGCCATTTTTGCACTGTCTAAATTAGAAAATATAAAAAAATTAGAAAATGTTTTTGAAAAATCCCAAAAAAATTATATATGGTATAATTATATATATATATTGAGTCCAGAAAGTGAAAAAATCTAAAAATATGAAAAAGAAAATTAAAAAAATCAGAAAGCTCCAAAATCCGAAAAAATAGAAAAATCCTTAAAAAACCCCAAAAATATATTTTTCTCTTTTATAATTACCTATATATTATTATTAATATAATAAAATTAATTTGGGAATTTTTGGAGTTTTTTTTTAAAACCCAAATTATATACGGCTATTTGATTAGTCCTATATTGTGGACATTTTTGAATTTAAAAATACATAAAAATTAGAAATATTTCAGAAAAATAACAAAAAAATTAAAAAAAATATTAAAAAGCTAAAAAAATTATATTTATATATATTTTAAACATTTATATCTATATATTTCTATATACTATATTACTCCTCTCTCTCTTTCTTCTTTTATATATATATATATATATCTTTATATATATATCATATATATATATCTATATTTATATAACTAATAATATAAAAAAAGAAAATAAAAAAATATATAAAATATAAAAACAAAATAAAAATTATAAAAACAAAAAAAATATTAAAAAAAATTATAAAACCCAAAACCCACTAAAACAATAAAAGGACATGAACCAATGATTGAATAATTGAATGGTACATTACATACAACCATTCGCCTCCCAGTGTTCGACCTCTACCTGTGCTTACACCTATACACATTTACATGTAGAGTTATAATAAATTTTAACTCCACATTTTTGAATATTTATTGCATACATTGATTGTGGGTTAATTGTTGTTTTATTCCGGATCTCGTGTGGTCGACTCAGCAACTAAGTTCACGCCTTGTGAGGAACTTAAGACCACTGGTTTCCGGAGTAAACAAATGGCGCCGTTGCCGGGGAGGCAATGGATTTTGTATGATTTTGTGTGGTTATTTGTTCATTTATTTGATCCTTTGTTCATGTCCTTTATTTATTTATTTGTGTGATTTTTATTTTTATTTTTATTTGATATTATTGATTGACTGCTCTGACCATCTCTTTCTTTTTGTCTTTGATGTGAGGGACCGCCAAGCGAAGGAGGACCTCCTAGGAGGACCTATGCACTCAAGCGAGGCGGTGTTGGCTCTTCTATGCCAAGCCAACAGGAGAGAGCATCAATAGCAGATGAAGGAGAATTTTTGAAGACAGTCTCTATTTTATGAATTTTATTTTATTTATCTTATTATGTATATTCATGTGAGAGAGTGACCCTTAGAATTTTGTAATAATACAGGACTCTCACAGGTACACTTCGACTCTCGAGGTCCATTGCCCGAGGGATTGTTCCCTTGGGGGTCTCGATGACTTGAACTCTTTTTCTTTTCTTTTATTTTATTTTTATTATTTTGTGTGAATGAGCCTTAGCATTAGGAGTTGCTTGCTCGTAGAGTTAGGTCCAAACACCCTAATTGATTTGCATGTACCTATAGTTCGCTTTGGACCTAGATCAAACTCTAAACAGTCGCTCATTAATCTCTTAGCCTTTGTGCCACAGCGAGCCCCGCAAAGCGCTTTCTCCTAAGCTCAAGTGTGATGAGTACAGAGGAGGGGTGAGCCAAGACCGGACTTTTTGAGGCTAGAGATGAATGAGCGACTTGTGGTGCTTCACGATAATAGCAATTTCTGAACCTAGGGCGATTTCTTCGGTTTGCATTTGCATATAGCATAGGTTTCAAATTCTGTTTTGCATCCCGCATGGAGAGAGCTGGGAGGCACTGTAAGTCTTCTTACTTAGCATGCATCATCGATTTCTGACTTGCATGGCTTTTCCGATCTTCTCCCTTTGTTTTTTCCAACCTAGGATGCTTAATGGAAATTGGAACCTCGATAGGCACGTGCATTGAAAATACCCAAAAAAAGTGATAACTTAAATAAAATCGGGACTGCTAACTCTATTGGACTTAAAAATAAAACGTAATGGATTCCTTGTCTTGGGGAGAGAAACCCCCTCATTGGATGCATTTTAAATGCTCACGTACACACTAAGGAGTAGAGCCCAAATCCTATCAAGCCTCCTATGTGATTGTACAATTTTTGTGGTTCTCACCTAACTCTAAAATCAAAAAGATAAATGACCGTCACCTGATGGTCTTCACTGTGTTGAGTAGGTGAATTGGGGGTTTGCCTTGTGTCTTGTTTGTGACTTGGAGTACATTGTGTTTTCCATTCATCATTAGAGTAGCCGGTCCCGTCCGTGTGAGTCATGCATTTTTCATCTTTGAGTCTCTCTATCTCTCTTATACATATATCTCTTCATTTTGCATCAAGTCATGATATTGGCGCTAGAGCTCAATCATTCTTCGCCAAGTCCTTTGTTTCCCGCTTCTTCACCATCTTCTATGTATCCATCGTACCATCTTCTCTGGTTCGAGGAGAGACCGCTCTTCGGACCGCAATTTTGACGGTGTTCCCGCCTTGTGTGGAACACCCAATTTTGTCTATGTCTCGATCTTTCTCGCCCGCCCTCCTCGTACCCTATGTATCACCTTTCTAACACCCACGATATTGGCACGCCCGCTCAATCAGCTTCTCCACCCCATTGTGTTACCCTTCTTACCCATCTTCCTCGTGTCCCCCGTATCATCTCTTCCTTTACCCGGGAATGTGGTGCATATTGATGAGGCCCGCATCGAGGATTATTTATACATATTATTTGTGTAAGCCGGGCCTATGATGTTGAGGTTGCTGAGATTGACTTGGTGGATTTATCTTTGATACGTGCATATGGATTTCTTGAGGATTTTTGCTGATGCATAGAGCATAGGTGTGATGCATTATTGAGGAATTTTAGTTCTCGCACACCGGATTAAGGATGTGATGTGCTGCGATGAGTTGATGATGATTTCATAAGCATTGATTGATCTATCTATTTGAGGTTCCACCCATCTTGATTTTTGAGGAATGACTGATTATTCTACTTTGGATTTCTTGATAATGGCGTGCGGACCCTACATGATCTCTCGTCTTTCTGATTGAACCATCCTTGATCTCCTGACTCCCTGATCCACCATGGCACTTAGAGGATTCTTGACTATTTTTCGTGCCATCTCAGCTGACTGGATTGACCCAAGGGATGTTTGGTGAATGACATGATTATTTGCTCCCTTGCATAATCTTATGCCCTCCAAATGATTGAACAACTTATTGATTTTGAGGACCTGAGATGACTTGCCAGCATTCCCATGACCTACATTGATCTAGCTCGCATTCCTCCCCGAGGACTATCTGCGGGAGAATGCGACAATTTCTAGGACTGCGGTTTCATTCACTGCTTGGGTCGCCATTGTGATGGGACCTGAAACCGAGTCAGATGATATGCTTGATTGGCCTCCCCCTCTGATTGTGTACCTGACCTGTCAGTACACGAGGCCAATGTATTAGACTCATCTGAGTCTGCTCTCCTTGACGGTCCTCGCAAGGCAGAGCTCCACTTTTCTGATTATTCCATGCCTAGTTCATAGCTCTCCGAGGGTTATCTACGAGAGGCTATGACACAGTATAGCTCTCTTGGTCTCTTCTGTTGGTAGATGATCTGTCGTCTATCGAGACCGCATTTTATGTGGATCCGTCTGATGGATCCGGCTCCTTTGAGCCCTCTTCTCTCCTTGACGACCCTCGCAAGGCAGAGACACGTTCTTGATATTCACTGCTTAGTTTGCATTGCTTCCCGAGGACTATATGCGGGAGCATGCGACACTCTCTTTACGCTCGGTTCCCACTTCTGACTGTGTCTCCTTTCTGTTGGAACACGGAATCGAGTCGTCTGATATACATGATTTTTGGTCCCATCTTGAGTTGCTTATCCGATCTGCGGATCATGGGACCTGTCTGATTAGACTCCTTTGAGTCTGCTCGCCTTGACGGTCCTCGCAAGGTGGAGCTTCTGGTATCTGCTATTCACATGATTAGTTGGCAGCCCGCTCCCCGAGGGTTATTTGCGGGACGCTGCCACACTTTCCTGATTTGACGGTTTCTTCTGCTGGTAGCCGATCTGTCGCCTACCGAGACCGTTTCTATGATCCGTCTGATGGATCAGACTCCTTTGAGCCCGCTCTCCTTGACGACCCTCGGAAAGGTGAGCTTCTGTTTTGATTATTCATTGATTAGTATGTACCACTCCCCGAGGGTTATCTGTGGGAGGGTACATCGACTTCTGGTACTCGGCCTCATTTCTGGTGTCTCCTATCTGTGGGAGCACGAAGCCGAGTCTTCTGAGCTTTCTACTCGGTCTCCTCCCTGATTGTGCCTCCTGTCTATTGGAGCACGGAGCCGAGTCTTCTGATTATTCTCTAATTATGCTCACCTTGAGGACCCTCGCAGGGTTGAGCCATGTCCTGCGGTATTCGGTGTGTACTTATGATATTTCTACCTCACCATCATCGGATACCATGGTGTCTCATATGCTTTATTTCATATCTATCTGAGACTCTGATTGACTGGAGGAATTTGTACTGCTCTTTCTTCCTCCCGGTTTTACGGTATCGGCTCTGTTCCTTCATGTTGACCCTATGAGCCTGTTGACTGCTTCATGCTACCGGACCCGATATCTAACCTCTCGACCTATTGTCCCCGGTAGTCAACACCCACCTGACGGCATATCAGGGTGTCTTTTCACCTTCTGTTTGCGTCATCGTTCTCACAGGGAGACGACGACGATAGTACGGTTGTCGCTTACCAGACACCGTCTTGTACTTCACCCGTTTTTCGCTAGTGTATATATGTGTTTTGTCTATTCCTTCTTTCTCCTGTATGTTTTAGTGTGCCCCTGATCTATTGCCACATCATTGTGTCTACACTTAGGACGTACCGTGTCCTAAGTATAGGGGGGCACACACCGAGTTGTTCTTTCCTTGCACTTTTTCGCCACTCCTGTTCTTGCCTATACTTAGGGCTATCTCACCCTAAGTCTAGGGGGAGTGATGCGTATATTCTCCACGATCTTTTCATCTCTCTGTATATATCCATCTTTTCTTCTTTTCTTCTTTTCCTATTCTATCTTCTGTATCTAAATCAAAAGGTGTCGCCCCTTTGTGTCAGTTTTCTGTACTTAGGACGTACTTTGTCCTAAGTATAGGGGGGTGCACCCTTGATTTGTTCATCTGTAAATTCCCGCCCTTATTCGTATATTCTTTCGACTTGTCTATACTCAGTACGAGTTATGTCTTCTCTTTTCCTTTCGATCTATGAGGACATAGCTCAAGCTAAGTATAGGGGGGTCGTATATACTATGTATATACTTTAGCCATAACTCGTACTTAATAATATGGCTAATAATTCTTTAAATT
Organism: Ottelia alismoides; assembly: GCA_037367405.1. Lineage (NCBI taxonomy): Eukaryota > Viridiplantae > Streptophyta > Magnoliopsida > Alismatales > Hydrocharitaceae > Ottelia > Ottelia alismoides. The sequence continues at coordinate 634,115 of JAZKJV010011156.1, read as the reverse complement.
CATTAACAACCCTTAATAAAAAGATGGGATTATTCCTCAAATTTGTTTGTATATACTGATTAATAAATCATGTGAAAATATTTTTTGCAAAATGTTTGAAAAATAGTTTGAAAAGTATTGTGAACATTTATTGAAAACTATTTTGAAAACGTTTTGTTACATATTTTCAACCTTTGTAAAAATGTGTGGTTTGTAAAAATCTATTTTCTTTGTGTGAAATAAAATGTTTGAAAAATGATTTGCAAATGGTTTGAAAAATGGTTGTAAAAATATTTTGAAAATCTATATATACTGTTTTGAAAAACCTTTGCAAAATGATTTTCAAATATGTGTACATGTTTGTAAAAATGTTTTGGACTATAGTTTTCAAAAATTATTTGAAAAATGTGTGTCAAATAAGTTTGAGGAATAGTCACATATAATAACTAAAATACTATATTCTTTAATAAGTGTACATATATACCTGTAAATAGAAACTAAATTCTAAATTCTTTAAAAATCATTAAAATAAAGCGGCACGCCCGTGTAAACAGTTGTACATATTCTCTACTTTGAGTGCCCAAAATTATTTTATTTGCAAAAATTCTTTGTAAAAATTCTTCTCTTTGTTTTCAAATTCTTTGAAAAATTGCATTATTCTTTGCATATTTGTAAAAAGCATTTGCATAGCATTCATATTCTTTCATTGAGCTTGATGATTGAACTAGTCTAATAAAGTCGAAGATTGGAGCTTGGTTGGACCTTACTGCACCTAATTGCACTGGAACCTTATGGGAACCGGATTTAAGGTACTTCAGGTCTATTCAGACTTAATTCTTTGAGAAATCAGGGCTGGGTTCAAGTCACCTCAGTGGACTAACTAGAACTTTTCGAAACATACGTATGACTCTTGTCGACCGTGACCTAACTTGGACACTTGCACCTTTCACTTGGCTCAACTCGGTTGGAGTGGTGAGGGGGTTGGATTTGCTAGTCTGAGACGCACACAGGTGGAAACATTCGTCCTCGTCTAGGGAGGGAAGTGCACCCCAACCTGGTCCAATCGCCATGAGGTCTAACGACAGGAGAGTGTGGGTTTCAATAATGCTTCAAAAGAGGGATAGTCTTCTGGCTCAAGAGGAAAAACTCCTTATGTAAATGCTGCTGTGAATAGTATGTTGAAAAAAAAAGTAGACAGGCTTGTAAACAAAAATAAAAATGCCTGCCGGAGTATGGATATAGGTTGTATAGAAAATAAGCAAGCTTGAGCATCAATGTTATACCATGTGAGCCTGCAGCTGGATGACTTGACTACACTGGTCTTGCATCCCAGGATAGGTAGCTACACTGGCTACCGTCCATTCTTTTCTCTACCCCCTCCTCTTGGGTTGGATGCCACTTGAACTTAGAAGGGAATACCCCGCTCCTCGAGGAAAGAGTTGTTGGATTAGGGAATCATTGGGTTGTCATTCTGGAGAAGTCAATCTCTTTGTCATTTCAGTTGGGGAGAGCCACTATCACTTACACCGTACAAGTCAGCTTCATAGTCATAAGGGTTTGTGTATGATATAGGCTAGTTCTGACCTGGCTATTGAGGTGATTTGAACCGAGTTCTGTGACTCTCGAAGGTTGTTGTGTTTTAAATTTGGTTCCCGACTAGGTTCCACACACATTTTCACACCAAGGTCTAACCTGAGTTCCAAACTTTGATTTTGTAAAGATAAGTTTAATAATCATGATCAATTCAATTTATTCTTTACATTCTTTATTTTTGCTTTTTCTTTTCTTCTTATTCTTTGTTCTTTTTGTACTTATTGCATAAGTATTTGCTAGGGACTAGCAAAGGCAAGTATAGGGGGTGATGAATCTCCATTTCATCACCTTTATTCTATCATTTTGGCCTTAAAAACCCTAGCAAATGCATGTAAATAGCATTAATTTGTATATAATAGCATTCATTGTTTCTTGTATTAATTGTATATAAAAAAAGGTTTTTAATGCCAAAATTATAGAATAAAGAGAAGAAAAGAAAAAGGAATAAAATATTGCAAATATTTTATGACCCTAACCCCGAGACCAAGGCCAGCATGGAATTGGTCGACAAGGAATAAAGTGTTAGCAATGTGAGCCCCGGGCAAACCATTTCTACAATAAATGTTATTGTAATGAATAAATTATCAATGAAAGTTATTGATTATTTTTCACTCCCCGTCTGAGATTAATAAATGAATGCACTATAGGGTCCCTCTATACAATAAGGGTTATGTACCATGGCCAACTTGATGATCATACAGCTGTTGATTCATTGAATGGATCATAGAGGCTGATGCTTGGATGAATATCTAAGGAGTTAGATAGAGGACTCATCAAGCATCATCAAATGATCATTAAGTGATGATCTCCAGTCTGAGTAGGAGATGGCAATCCTATCTCATATGACTGATATCTGACTGACCTCTTGATGCAGGTCCTCTGCATGGGAATAATGATTCAGAGGTTTCAGGTTAGTTAAGTCAATGAGTTGACTTGACGAGATCGAGATAACCAAAGACCTACGTTGAATACTGTCACAACATAGGCATGTATCCTCTGACTAGAGACAGATGTATTGCTATATGTCTGAGTATGTACATTTGGCAGACCAATAGGTTGATGACCTAATCAAGGTCTATATATCGGCGAGCTGGTATGCATGTAAGGACATATGAGTAATGCGATCTCTCAAAGGGATCATACAGGTTCACTTGTGAACCGAGAGACATGAGCTCACTCATGAGGTATTGGGACTGAACAAATTCCATGCATGGTCGTCGTGCTTTGGAAGCATGACATGAATTTGAAGGTAAGATATATGCTTTGTGAAAGCATATGATCTATACCAAATCCCAATGACCAAGATTGAGAAACTTAAATGATCTAACTCTGAAGATGACAGTGCAAAAGTGATCTTTATCTTCAGGATGATCATGAGTCTTCCAGTATGTAGGATGTGCAGGTATTGGGAATACCTGAAGGGTGATTTGATCATATACGATTGTATAACCATGACGCTTCCATTCCGAGGGAGTGATGAAACAGGTTTGGATTTTAGTGACTCCTCTCATTAGATAAGTGACCTAATCTTAGTCCATGAACTGGACATTGATCTGAATGAGATTCAGATGCAATGAGAAGATTAAGTCTACGGTCTTGATTTGATCAAGCATCAGTGGGAGGTCCATAGGATCTGGATTTGAGATATGATCTCAACATCCAAGTCACTATACGTGGAACAATACAATCGCCCTGTCCTTATCTCCAAGTATCTAAGGAGAAATAGCATTGTTCTTAAATGGTTTAAGAACAATTCCATAAGATCTAAGCAAGGAGAATTTGATAATTAAATGTGATTTAATTATCATGATGTATGAGAAGTTGTCCAATATGATTAAATGTGATTTAATTATTTTGGATAAAAATAATGTGGATAGAAATATCCAATTATTCATAATATATTATAAATGTGATTTATAATGTATTAGAGAGAGTTAATTATAATTTATATGTGTTGATTAATTATGATGTTTATTGGATACACATTGTGTAATTAATTAACAATATGAATTACATGTTGTTTTGGGTTGTGAATATGATTCACAATTTTTCCATGGCAAGATTGCAATATTCTCAAAGATAATTGTGAATTATTTTTGAGAAATAAAACCCAAATAAATTTGTTGCAAATAAATAAGAGAGATTTCATGGAGATATGCAATCTCATGGATTTCCATGAGATTGCAATCTCCATGCAATCTCATGGACGGCACACCACTCCTAATTGGAGTGAATGTGCGCCCAATTGGAAGGCACATGGAGATGAAATCTCCATGTGTCTTCTCTCCTTATTTGTTGGGTTGATTTAGGAGTAAATTATATTTGATTTTGTCAAATATATTTTAACCTAAATTTGTTGCTTTTGACAACAACAATCTCAGCCATTGGATGAACATAAATCAATCTCATCCATTGATTCTATGTGTCCCATGGATTGAGATCCATGGATCCCAAAACCCTATAAATAGAGAGGCATGCTTGGCTCTCTCTTTACACATGCTATTGTAGCACAAAACTCTCTCTCTCTCTCATACACGACAGCCCTCTCTCTCCCTCTCTTCTTGGTGGCCGTCCACCTTGGTGGAGAGATTCGTCGACGCCCGCGCCATCGTGTTGCCGCTTCGACTCTCTGCGGTTCTTTGTCTTCTTGGAGTGCTTCACTCACGAAGGAGACGTTTCATCTCGTGCGACGAGATCAGGAGCAACCGCGCTTGGATCAACTTGGATTGCGAGGACACCGCGACTCATCTCCGCGCTCGCAAGTCGTTACTCCGACGATCGGACTTGAGACAGGAGGTCTCTTTTCGTAGAGACTTGATCAACCACGCTTCAAGAGGTATTGCATTATACTCGCTGTGGTTATAGATGAAACGATTTGAGAATGGTTCTCGGATCATGTGGTTTCATCGGTTTAAAAAAATTTAAATTCCGCTGCACCGAACAACTAGTACGACTAGTCGTTCTTCGTCGTATTCGATACGACGATCACGCTTCCGTGATGCGCTTGAGGATTTCTCCATATCCTTCAAGTGGTATCAGAGCCTTAGGTCGACGGTTTCGAATATGATTCGAAAAACCGAGGACGACTTGGGTTCGTTTAGGTCGCGAAATTTTTTCCATCGCATTTCATTTCGCAGATCTGTTTAGTAAATAAATTCGGCACTGTTTAAATTGTTTAAACACGAATTTAATACTTGTATTTTGTTCCTCATTAAATAAGGAAACCATAGGAACTGAGTTTGCGTAAATCGGATTTCGTATGCTCAAGTTATGGTTGTTTTAATGAACATGTATGCACTGTTGCGGGAACAGTAGATTTTAACATGATTAAAGAGTTAATTACTGTTATCATCTGCCTCGAAATGCGTGTAAATCCACTTAGGTTCTGTTCTAAATCAAATTAGCAATCTATGAAAATTGAGTTTGCTTGATTTGGATTTAAATTGATTGAGATATGTCAATTTTAGTGAATAGGGGTCATTACTGAAATTGCATTCCTAATCTAGAACCAAGTGATTGTCAATTAGTGAAATTAATTGTTAATTTCGTGAAATAATCTTGAATAATATTTGTGAAATATTGAGACATGATTATTTGCCTAATTGACATAGCCCCAACCAATTAATTGATTAAGATGTGATCTAAATCATAATTGGAAACAACAATCTTCAAACTTGATGCTTGAATAGGATTTTGGAATTTGTTTAGCAAATTTCCTTATAATCAAAAATGTTTTGATTATTACTATATGGTACAATTTCGGTTGAAAAACCGATGATCATCTCAAGTACAAATTAATCAATTTGGCATTATCCTTTCCCAAGGCGGATATGGTGCCTAGTCGGAGAGCATTGGGGTTGCGGGTTGCAGCGTATGTGGCCCGTCCCACTCTCGTCGGTACTGGCCATGACAGCGGGTAGGGCCGGGATAATGTCCGAAGGATTAAGATGTATTTTTTCTAATTATTAAAATTCGAATTAATACGTATTTTGAGATATTACCATATATGTATTCAAGTAAAATAATCAAGTTTGATTGATTGAATTGGATTGATAATTAATTTAATATGATTAAATTGATTATGTCCAATTGAAATACTCTAATATGATTAGAGTTAATAATTCCCTTGGAAGAATTAATTATGTGAATGTGATTCACGATAATTAATTAAAATTTGAATATGATATGGAGGATCACATAAGTGACATCCATGGTCTCCCGTCAAGGCGGAGGGTTCCGTCGCCAGGGATTGCATGTGGAAGACGCCTATCCGAAGTGACAGCTCCTGTATGCAAGCGCATCTGGATCGGGCTCTTTGCTTCTCGAAAGAGTAAGGCCGTATGCGTAGTGACCCCAATATCGGATCCTCATATTATTGGGGCGATATTGGATTGCGCATAGCGAGTACTATTCCTGTTGACGGTTGGTTCAATTAACAACGGGTCAACATCGCCTTAGGGGTGGTGGGCTCGGGTGTTAAAGACCGAATTGGGAAATTGCAAGTTGGACTTGCAAATTGGAATGAGTTCCTACTTTTCTTTATTGGGGTCACAGATTCTCATATTATTGGGATGTGACAATGATAAAGAGGAGATCCCAATTCTTGCTAGAGATATAGCGGTAAGTATATCTCTTATTTTGAAAGTGATTAAGGGAATAAACTTTCAAAGTTGACAATGCAAGAATAATTTGATTTAAATACCTTAATCAAATGTCATAAATTTGAATATATATTTCTATATTCTAATATAGTGCATTCTTAATTTCAGAAAATGAAGTCTTTGAACCCACTTAGTAGGCTTCTAGAGGTCAACCAATTGACCGGCCCAAATTACTCGGATTGGATCCGAAATTTGGAGCTTGTTCTCTCTGCTGAGCGCATAAGTTATGTGCTATCCGAGGACAAGCATGAGAACCCTAAGTCCAAGGAAGAAAAAGCATTTAATGACAAGTATGATGAAGATCATGTCTTGGCTAGGTGCTATATCCTAGGTTCTCTCTCCAATGTTCTGCAGAAGCAACATGTAGAGATGAATACCTGTCAAGAAATAATGCAGAATCTTAAGGATATGTTTGGTGACATTAACCGCACTCAGCGGTACAATATTATGAAAGACCTCATTCGTTGTAGAATGCAGGAAGGGACTTCGGTCCGTGAACATGTACTCAAAATGTTTGGGTACCTGTCGGAGCTGGAGACTCTTGGGGCAACGATGGATGCAGACATGCAAGCTGATTTCATTCTGCTGTCATTGCCCAAGTCTTTTAATAACTTTGTAGTGTCATTCCACATGAACAAGTTGGAATTGACAAGTGCTGCTCTCCTTGCTGCATTGAAGTCCGCAGAGGACGTGATGAAGAAGGATGGTCCCTCTGGCAGTGCAATGGTTGCACAGGTCAAAGGGAAGCGCGGTCGGAAGCATGGTTCTCGGAAGGGCCCGGCCCAGAAGAGAAAGAAGAAGGGACAAAGTGTTGCCTCTTCTTCCAATGCATCCGCTCTCATGGCGTCGAAGAAAACTGACGTCTGTCATCACTGCAAGAAGCCGGGGCACTGGAAGCGTAACTGCCCAGATTACCTGAAGTCATCAGACAAAGGTAAAGCCCCAGCAGGTATGAAATCTACTTTCATCATTGAAACTAGCTTTCTCGTCGGACGAGAAGAAAAGTTGGGTTGTAGATTCTGGTGCTTCTGTTCATGTATGCAATTTGTTGCATTTGTTTCAGGAAACTAGGAATCTTGAGGAAGGGGAGATAGTCATCCAGATGGGATCTGATGCAAGTGTTGCAGCAGTAGCCGTCAGGACTTGCAGACTATCATTATCTAGTGGAAGAGTCCTTATACTTAAAGAATGTCTTTATGTACCTGAAGTCAGAAGGAACTTAATATATGTATCTAAGCTTGTTAGAAGCGGATATTCTTTCCTTTTCTGTAATAAATTAGTAATAAGTTGTTATGATAAATATATTGCGGATGGTATTTTGACTTCTGGTGGACTCTATGAATTGTGCATTGACAAATGTATTATGAATGTGACAACCACTAATAAAAACCCTAAAAGATACAGAGAGGATAAAAATATCTCAAATGAGATATGGCATCAAAGGCTTGGTCATTTATCTGTTGATAGGATCAATAGATTGATAAAGGATGGACCTCTAGATTTTTTCTACAGGTTCAACCTCTGCCCACTTGCAAACATTGCATACAGGGTAAAATGACTAGGACGCCTTTCCGTAACAAGGTTACAAGATGCGAAGGTATTATTGACCTAATACATACCGATGTATGTGGTCCCTTCAGTACCGCGACTCGAAATGGATATCGATATTATTTGACGTTTATTGATGACCATTCGCGATACGGGTTTATCTTCCTACTACGTCATAAGTCTGAAACCTTTGAAAAGTTCAAGGAATTCAAGGCTTTGGTTGAGAACCAAACCGATAGGAAGATTAAACGGATTCGATCTGATCGAGGTGGCGAGTACCTGTCAGATGAATTCAAGGAATACCTTAAGGAGAATGGAATTGTTTCCAATCTCACTCCTCCTGGAACTCCCCAACTAAATGGTGTTGCTGAAAGACGCAACAGGACCATCATGGACATGGTCCGTTCAATGATGAATAAAGCAAATTTACCTCTTAGTTTCTGGGGATATGCAGTAGAGACTGCAATATATATCCTGAATAAGATTCCTAGCAAATCCGTACCTAAGACTCCTCATGAGCTATGGTATGGAACCAAACCTAGTGTTAATCACTTGAGGGCTTGGGGTTGCTTGGTCTATGCGAAGAACGTGGACGCAAGTAAGCTAGAATCTCGCTCTCGTGAGTGTTACTTCATTGGGTATGTTAAAGACGGTATTGGATACCAACTTTATGACCCTGAGACCCAAAAGGTTTTTGTTTCTAGAGATGTGAAGTTTCTGGAGAATGATTTCCTTAAAGGTCAAGACAATAATGAAGTAGAGGAATTCTTTGAATCCCCTGAGGATTCTGAACTTCCTAGACCAGAAATGGAAGAGATAAATAAAGATGAAACACCCATACCTTTTCGAAGGAGTTCGAGGGTGGTTGCACCACCTGAAAGGTATGGATTCCATGTGTCAGGTGAAACTGACATTGATCCTACTTCATTTGATGAAGCACTCGCGGATCAAGACATGGATAGATGGATGCTAGCAATGAAGTCAGAAATTGACTCCATGCATAAGAATGGTGTATGGACCCTAGAGGATCCACCTAAAGGGGTAAAACCCATTGGGTGTAAATGGATCTTCAAGAGAAAGAGGGGACCTGATGGGAAAGTAGAGACTTTCAAGGCACGGCTCGTAGCCAAGGGCTACACACAGAGAGAAGGCATCGATTATGATGAGACATTCTCTCCTGTGGCTATGCTTAAATCCATCCGGACATTGCTAGCTATAGCTGCATATCTTGACTACGACATCTGGCAGATGGACGTCAAGACGGCTTTCCTCAATGGATACCTCGAGGAGGATATCTACATGGAGCAGCCCCAGGGCTTCATGATAGAGGATGGTAAAGTATGCAAGCTGAAGAAATCCATCTATGGGCTCAAGCAAGCTTCTCGTAGTTGGAACATCAGATTTGACGAAACCATAAAGAGTTATGATTTTGTGCAGAATCCTGATGAACCTTGTGTATACAAGAAGCTTAGTGGGAGCGTCATTGTGTTCATCGTGCTTTATGTAGATGACATCCTTATCATTGGGAATGATACAGGGATGATGACCAGTGTAAAGATTTGGCTGTCCCATACCTTTGAGATGAAAGATCTTGGAGAAGCCTCTTATATATTAGGTCTGAAGCTGTTCAGAAACCGAGAAAAGAGGATTTTGGGACTGTCACAACATGGATACATTAAGAAGATTCTTGAACGATTCCGTATGGATAGTTCTAAGAAAGGATTCCTACCCTTAAGACATGGTATCCACCTGTCTAAAGGAATGGCTCCTCAAACAGTTGAGAAAAAGAAAGCCATGGCTGGATGTCCTTATGCATCAGCCGTAGGAAGCTTAATGTATGCCATGATGTGTACTAGGCCAGATATCTGCCATGCAGTGGGAGTGGTAAGTCGTTACCAATCCTGCTATGGAGAGCAACACTGGAATGCAGTAAAGAACATATTCAAATATCTAAGACGGATGCAAGATTACATCTTGGTCTATGGAGATGGTGATCTCCAAGTCTTGGGATATACAGATTCTGACTTCCAATCGGATGTAGATGATCGAAAGTCGACATCGGGGTTCGTGTTCTTGTTGAATGGTGGTGCTGTGAGCTGGAGAAGCAAGAAGCAAGACACTACTGCAGATTCAACGACGGAAGCCGAATACATTGCCGCATCGGATGCTGCAAAGGAGGCGGTGTGGTTGCGCAAGTTCGTGCTGGAGCTTGGCGTAGTTTCCCCTGATACTCCCATCCCGTTACTCTGCGATAACACGGGAGCCATTGCCCAGGCAAAGGAACCCAGATGGCATCAAAAGAGCAAGCACGTGGAAAGGAAATACCACATCATTCGGGAGATACAAAAGTGTGGTGACATCATCATCACCAAGGTGGCCTCTGCCGACAACGTTGTTGATCCTCTTACCAAACCTCTGACACAGAAGGTTTTCGACCAGCATGTAATGAGTATAGGTTTAAAGATTGTACCTGAATGGTTCTGAGGGCTAGTGGGAGATTGTTAGCAATGTGAGCCCCGGGCGAACCATTTCTACAATAAATGTTATTGTAATGAATAAATTATCAATGAAAGTTATTGATTATTTTTCACTCCCCTTCTGAGATTAATAAATGAATGCACTATAGGGTCCCTCTGTACAATAAGGGTTATGTACCATGGCCAACTTGATGATCATACAGCTGTTGATTCATTGAATGGATCATAGAGGCTGATGCTTGGATGAATATCTAAGGAGTTAGATAGAGGACTCATCAAGCATCATCAAATGATCATTAAGTGATGACCTCCAGTCTGAGTAGGAGATGGCAATCCTATCTCATATGACTGATATCTGACTGACCTCTTGATGCAGGTCCTCTGCATGGGAATAATGATTCAGAGGTTTCAGGTTAGTTAAGTCAATGAGTTGACTTGACGAGATCGAGATAACCAAAGACCTACGTTGAATACTGTCACAACATAGGCATGCATCCTCTGACTAGAGACAGATGTATTGCTATATGTCTGAGTATGTACATTTGGCAGACTAATAGGTTGATGACCTAATCAAGGTCTATATATCGGCGAGCTGGTGTGCATGTAAGGACATATGAGTAATGTGATCTCTCAAAGGGATCATACAGGTTCACTTGTGAACCGGGAGACATGAGCTCACTCATGAGGTATTGGGACTGAACAAATTCCATGCATGGTCGTCGTGCTTTGGAAGCATGACATGAATTTGAAGGTAAGATATATGCTTTGTGAAAGCATATGATCTATACCAAATCCCAATGACCACAATTGAGAAACTTAAATGATCTAACTCTGAAGATGACAGTGCAAAAGTGATCTTTATCTTCAGGATGATCATGAATCTTCCAGTATGTAGGATGTGCAGGTATTGGGAATACCTGAAGGGTGATTTGATCATATACGATTGTATAACCATGACGCTTCCATTCCGAGGGAGTGATGAAACAGGTTTGGATTTTAGTGACGCCTCTCATTAGAGAAGTGACCTAATCTTAGTCCATGAACTGGACATTGATCTGAATGAGATTCAGATGCAATGAGAAGATTAAGTCTACGGTCTTGATTTGATCAAGCATCAGTGGGAGGTCCATAGGATCTGGATTTGAGATATGATCTCAACATCCAAGTCACTATACGTGGAACAATACAATCGCCCTATCCTTATCTCCAAGTATCTGAGGAGAAATAGCATTGTTCTTAAATGGTTTAAGAACAATTCCATAAGATCTAAGCAAGGAGAATTTGATAATTAAATGTGATTTAATTATCATGATGTATGAGAAGTTGTCCAATATGATTAAATGTGATTTAATTATTTTGGATAAAAATAATGTGGATAGAAATATCCAATTATTCATAATATATTATAAATGTGATTTATAATGTATTAGAGAGAGTTAATTATAATTTATATGTGTTTATTAATTATGATGTGTATTGGATACACATTGTGTAATTAATTAACAATATGAATTACATGTTGTTTTGGGTTGTGAATATGATTCACAATTTTTCCATGGTAAGATTGCAATATTCTCAAAGATAATTGTGAATTATTTTGAGAAATAAAACCCAAATAAATTTGTTGCAAATAAATAAGAGAGATTTCATGGAGATATGCAATCTCATGGATTTCCATGAGATTGCAATCTCCATGCAATCTCATGGACGGCACACCACTCCTAATTGGAGTGGGTGTGCGCCCAATTGGAAGGCACATGGAGATGAAATCTCCATGTGTCTTCTCTCCTTATTTGTTGGGTTGATTTAGGAGTAAATTATATTTGATTTTGTCAAATATATTTTAACCTAAATTTGTTGCTTTTGACAACAACAATCTCAGCCATTGGATGAACATAAATCAATCTCATCCATTGATTCTATGTGTCCCATGGATTGAGATCCATGGATCCCAAAACCCTATAAATAGAGAGGCATGCTTGGCTCTCTCTTTATACATGCTATTGTAGCACAAAACTCTCTCTCTCTCTCTCTCATACACAATAGCCCTCTCTCTCCCTCTCTTCTTGGTGGCCGTCCACCTTGGTGGAGAGATTCGTCGACGCCCGCACCATCGTGCTGCCGCTTCGACTCTCTGCGGTTCTTTGTCTTCTTGGAGTGCTTCACTCACGAAGGAGACGTTTCATCTCGTGCGACGAGATCAGGAGCAACCGCGCTTGGATCAACTTGGATTGCGAGGACACCGCGACTCATCTCCGCGCTCGCAAGCCGTTACTCCGACGATCGGACTTGAGACAGGAGGTCTCTTTTCGTAGAGACTTGATCAACCACGCTTCAAGAGGTATTGCATTATACTCGCTGTGGTTATAGATGAAACGATTTGAGAATGGTTCTCGGATCATGTGGTTTCATCGGTTTAAAAAATTTTAAATTCCGCTGCACCGAACAACTAGTACGACTAGTCGTTCTTCGTCGTATTCGATACGACGATCACGCTTCCGTGATGCGCTTGAGGATTTCTCCATATCCTTCATAAAGTAGGGGGAGATAAGGGCCAGTATAATAAATACCTCATTTATTCATACATTTTTGACACCTATTTTGTACATAAATATTTATTCATGAAATAAAGAAACTTTTTACATAAAAGTTGTAGATAATAATGTAAATAAAAATACAAAATTGAGTTTGTGTAAAAATAATACTCAATTTACATTTTATACACAGAATAAAAAGCCAAAATCTCAACTTCATAGACCCATATCTTGCAAATAAAAACTCCAAATCACCCAAACTTACCTTTAATTGTATATAGCATTTCATAAACTATTTTATAAAATTGGTTTCATAATTTTTGGAGACCATCTGTGAAAGTTAGGTTTTTGGCCCTTCTTGTACATAATACCTGATTAAAATATTCATTTTATTCAATAATCATTATTTGTATAAATTCATATTTTTAGAATTTTGTAAATAATGTATATACTGCATGTACATATTGAGATTAAAAGAAAACTAAAAAGAATTTGTAAAATAAAATAAGCCTATGTATCACATAGGCAAAATACCTATGTTAAGAATGTATATAAATAAAACGGATTTTTATTCTTTGATTCTTTATTCATTTATATTTTTCTAATAATGTATATAGTATATATATCTTATTAAAAATACAACTCCATAATAAAAGCACATAAAATTCATTAAATAAATAAAATGTATATAATATATAGGTAAAATACCTATAAGTATACCTACATACACATAAACACATTTATTTAAAAATATAAATAAACTCATAAAAATCAAATAAAATACATTTATACTTACAGAAATAAGTTACAAATTTATAAAATAAGAAAATACAATAATAAAAGAAAAAAAACAAAATAAAAATAAATGTATATAAATATACTTATAAATACCTTATTTTAATAAAACCGTAATAAAATACTTCAAAAAAATAAATAAAAATCATAAATAAATACTATCTTAATTTATAAACATTTTTTATTTTATAAATAAAACTTAATTAATTCATTTAATACGTTAAATAAATCAGTCAACTTCTTGTTGATGTGGACCAATCAGACGCCTGCGTTTGTTGACCGGTCGGTCAACTGCGCCACCAGGCGCCTGACCTGACGTGAACTGTATTTTCCCCTATTTTCATGCCTTTTTCCTGGGCGTCCCTTTCATCCATCACCCTCGAATCCTTCACGGATTTTGTTCTCTGATCATCCAAGATTCTCGCCATCCTCTTGGATCCCTTGTACATCCCACCGATTCTTTAATAATCGCTGGTCAATAGGGGTCCCTTGGACTGTATATAAATAACTCCTCCCACTTCCTTGGCCGAATTTGGCCATTTTTATCCCCTTCTTTGAGCTTGAATGAGCTCCTAGCGGAGCCCTCGTGACAGGAGGCGCTTCCCAGCACCTCGATTTGGCCCAAGGAGGTGGGAAATTTTGTCGCGGTGGTGCTCCGGCGACCACCCTGCTCCCTGGCGGCCCCCAGGTATAAGAGTTGCGCTTTTACTTACTTTAGTTAGGATTTTATTTCAGCATTTCATTTCTGCCATTAGATTAGTCAGTAGCACTTAGTTGTAGCTTAGTTTAGGCGATTCGAAGTTCGCCGGAGCTCCGCTCTGGCGACTTCTCCACTGTGACCCCGATGTTCATCGACCACCCTTCCACTGCCATTTCATTCCCCTACGTCTTCTCCATGTCCTAGCCACCTTGTCCAACCGGATTCGCTTCTGAATCCGCGAATCGAAGCTCCCCCACCACCCTTCGCCGGAGCTTCTTCGCCCACCTTCATCCCTGTGCTGTCAGCTTCAAACCCTGGGTCGAGGGTGACGCCCTCGAGCCCCTCTATCTTTTTGTGCAGGTTAGGTGCGTTGAGAAGCACCAGGAGACGATTCCCAAGCCGGCGGAGGTACCTGGAGCCCCTCTTCTTCACCGAGCTCGTGGCGGCGCTCCAGGGTATCTCCGACCGATCCAAGACCTCCAGCATGAAGAAGACCCTGCCAGGAAGCTTTGTGGACCTTCAGGAGCGGCGAAGACCGACGGGAGAGCGAGATCCGAGCGGAGGAAGCTCGCCCAGGCGAGCGTTCGTCCCTGTTCTTCCACGCGTGCTCCCCGCCGTCGGATGAAGAACGAAGGTCCAGATGGAAGGAGAGCCGTCCGATGTAGCGAGGCCACGACCGTCGGATCTCCCATGAGATCTAATCCTAGCGCTTCATCGGCGAAGCGGTATCGGCCGCACGTGGAGGCGCCACGTGTCAAGTGAACGAAGATCAGCCGTCAGATCAAGCGCCTCTTTTGGGGGTAAATTGCAAAACCTCTCCCCCGCCTTTTTGTATTTAATTTTTAATCTTGTAAAATATTTTGCACGTTGTAAATACATTGTAAATTTTGCAGTAGGACCCTGAGTTTCTTGAAATTACATTTAGGTCCTTCCGCGCCTCACGTGCAGTCCCACGTGAGGCGCGTAAAATTTTGCATGAATACCCTGGCGATTTTTGAATATTGTAATTTGATTCTGAAACTCTAAATAAATGCTTATTATGTTGGTATTTTTGCACTGATGCCCCTGTTATTTATTTTATTTGCAAAAATACCCCTGCTAGGCTGTTTCATTTTTGTCTTTTTATCTAATTATTAAAAATACCGATGAGGCTTCTAAAAATCCACAAAAATTAGGAGAGATGCTCCATGCCACGCTAGTTCACGCCAACATTTTAGTTTGCATTTTTTGCATTTTTCCTGATTATTAAAAATGAAATAGAAGCCATTTTTGCACTGTCTAAATTAGAAAATATAAAAAAATTAGAAAATGTTTTTAAAAAATCCAAAAAAACTTATATATGGTATAATTATATATATTGAGTCCAGAAAGTGAAAAAACCTAAAAATATGAAAAAGAAAATTAAAAAATTCAGAAAGCTCCAAAATCCAACAAAAAATAGAAAAATCCTTAAAAAAACCCCAAAAATATATTTTTCTTTCTTATAATTACCTATATATTATTATTAATATAATAAAATTAATTTGGGAATTTTTGGAGTTTATTTTATATTTTTTTAAAAACCCAAATTATATACGGCTATTTGATTAGTCCTAATTGTGGACATTTTTGAATTTAAAAATACATAAAAATTAGAAATATTTCAGAAAAATAACAAAAAAATTAAAAAAAATATTAAAAAGCTAAAAAAATTATATTTATATATATTTTAAACATTTATATCTATATATTTCTATATACTATATTACTCCTCTCTCTCTTTCTTCTTATATATATATATATATCTCTTTATATATATCATATATATATATATATATTTATATAACTAATAATATAAAAAAAGAAAATAAAAAAATATATATATAATATAAAAACAAAATAAAAATTATAGAAACAAAAAAAATATTAAAAAAAATTATAAAACCCAAAACCCACTAAAACAATAAAAGGACATGAACCAATGATTGAATAATTGAACGGTACATTACATACAACCATTCGCCTCCCAGTGTTCGACCTCTACCTGTGCTTACACCTATACACATTTACATGTAGAGTTATAATAAATTTTAACTCCACATTTTTGAATATTTATTGCATACATTGATTGTGGGTTAATTGTTGTTTTATTCCGGATCTCGTGTGGTCGACTCAGCGACTAAGTTCACGCCTTGTGAGGAACTTAAGACCACCGGTTTCCGGAGTAAACAGTCCCTGAAGGACACGTGATTGCCTCGTGCTACTGTGGGGATTTTGCACCTTAACCCCTGCGGGTTTTAGATTTAACATTTAGTCCTGAAACTTTCTGCTTAGGTTCAAATTTTGTGGCAAAGATTGCATGCGAGCCCCTGGTCTTTTCTATATTTACATATATACCCCTGCTAGGATGTATTTTCTTGATGTTTCCTCTATTTATTGTATGCACTTATAAAATTCCAAAAATCACCAAAAAATAACCTAGCTGTCTGTTGCATTGATCTTCCATGCCATATTTTTGTTTTGCATTTTTATTGCATTTTTATATTTATAAAGATTCAAAAACTCGTATTTTCAGCACTGTTTGCATTAGAAAATACATAAAAATTATAAAATGTTTTTGAAAAATTCCAAAAAAATATAATTTGTGTGTTTGCATTTCTTTTAGCTCCAGACCAAAAATCACTAAAAAATACAAAAGAAAACTCCTGAGAATTATAGAAGCCCAAAAACCTTCCTAAAAATCTTAAAAATTCTACAAAAATCCTGAAAATACAATTTCTGTTTCTGAATTTTCCCTATTCTATTATCTTTATTTAAATTAATTTGAGGAATTTTGGACTCTGATTTATATTTTTCATTCTCATTTTAATTTCGGCCAGCAACTTAGTTTACTGTTTTCTAGTATTTTTACCTTTAAAAATACAAAAAAATAAGAAAAATCTAGAAAATCAAAAAAACATTATAAAATTATAAAAATACCAAAAACATTTTACTTCCTGAATTTTCCTTATTTTTACCTATTTTTATAAATACCTCATCTTTCTCCTTCCTTATATTGTGTATATATTCTATTTATAGAAAAAGAAAATAAAAAATATAAAAAATAAAAAGAAAATATAAAATAAGAAATTAAAAATCAAAATATAAAAATATAAAATCCAAAAATTAAATAAAAAATATAAAATTTAAAACCCACAAAAACATAGCATAGATAGACATTTGATCACAATCACAGTTTTGAGCATTTTGCCCCATTCTACCTGTCTTCTCCCTGTGTTTGACCTCTACACATACTTGCACCTATACACATCTTTGTTGTAGAGTTATAATAAATTTTAACTCCGCACATTTACTTTCTTTGCTTGATTTACTTGTTGTGGGTTAATTGTTGATTGATTGAGGTTTCGTGAGAGGTCGCCTCAGCGACATTGTGGTCCCGCCTTGTGTGGACTACTTTAGACCCTTGCCAAATCTCAATTGTCAGTGTCTTTCTAAGAATTATGTTATGTTTCGTTGTTCAGCACAATACATCCAGTATACAGAAGATGGTGTTTCTGGTCAAGAATTTGTTATGTCTGCATGTAGAATATGATAGTATATTTGATAATTCTCTTGGTCTTATTAATAAATAACAAGGTGAACATTATAAATTTAATGTTTTCATTTATTATACTTTAGTATGTTGTATTTTCCCTTCAAATAGTCGGCTTTTTGTTGTTATTCTTTGTCATGTGACTCCTGTTAGATATGCGAGCCCACGGCGAGCCATTATACAATAAATGTTATTACAAATATCATTCCCTGATCTGAAATGAAGAATAAATAATTTGCATAGTAGGTCCCTTAGTACAATTAGGGTTATGTACCATGGTCGTCTTAATGATCATATAGTTGTTAATTCTATTATTGAATCATAGAGGTTGGTGCTTGGATGAATATCTAATGAGTTAAATTGAGGACTCATCAAGCATCATCAAATGATTGTTAAGATATGATCTCTAGCCTGAGTAGCAGATGGCAATCCTTTCTCAGTCAGGATGATATCTGACCGACCTCTTGATGCAGGTCCTCTGCACATGAATAGAGATTCGGAGGTGTCAGATTAGTTAGGTCAAAGAGTTGACTTAACGAGATCGAGATAACCAAATTCCTATATCATATGCTGTCATGATATAAGCACACATCTTCTGACCGGAGACAGATGTGCTACTATCTGTCTGAGTATGTACATTTGGCAGACCAATAGGTTGATGACCTAATCAAGGTCTATACACCGACGCAGTGGTGTGCATGTAAGGGCATATGAGTAATACGATCTCTCAAAGTGATTATACAGGTTCAGTTACTGAACCGGAAGAAATGAACTCACTCATGAGATATTGGGAAGAATCAAATTTTGTGCACGGTCGTCTCTCTTTGGAAGCTTGACTGAATTTGTAGGTTTGATATATATACTTTTGGAAAGTATATGATCAAGACCTAGGTATGATATATGCTTTTGGAAAGTATATGATCGATATCGACTCCCAATGATCGAATGAGAAACTTACTGATAAAACCATGAAGTAGACAGTGTAAAGTTGATCTAATACTTCGAGTTTATTCTATGTCTTCTAGTATGCAGGATGTATATGTATTGGGAATACCTGAGGGTGATGTGATCATAAACAATTGTATAACCATGACGCTTCCATTCCTAGGGAGTGATGAAACGGGTCTGGATATTAGTGACTCCTCTCAGTAGAGAAGTAATCTGATCTTGGTCCAAATGTTGGACATTGATCTGAATGTGATTCATATGCAATGACAAGATTAGATTTGTGGTCTTGATTTAATCAAGCATCTATGGGATGCCCGAGATCTAGATTTGAGATATGATCTCAATATCCAAGTCACTATACATGGAATAATACAATCGCCATGTCCTTATCTCCAAGTATCCTTGGAGAAAGCACATTATCCTTGAAAGAGTTCAGGATAATTTCATTGTTGATATAAGTATCTGAGCACTGAGAAAATCAATAATTAAATGTGATTTAATTATCATGAATAACATGAATTTGATTCATATTATAAGGAGAGTTATCTTAGATAATTAAATGTGATTTAATTATCAAAGATGTGAATAATGTGAATGTGATTCATATTATTTGGGTAATGAGAATAGAGATCCAGATGATTAAATACAATTTAATTATCATGGATATGAATAATGTGGATAGCAATATCCATATTAGTCATATATATTATAAATATGATTTATAATATATAAGAGAGAGCTATTTGTAATTTATATTTGTTAATTAAATGTTGATGTGGATTGGATTGACATTGGACAATTAACTGAAAATGTAATTCACATTTTATTTTGGGTTGAGATTGTGATTCACAATTTTACAATGGCAAGATTGCAATATTCACAAAATAATTATGAATTATTTTTGTAGAATAATTTACAACAAGTGTTATTGTAAATCTTGGAGATTTTCATGGAATAATGTAATCTCATGAGATCTCATGAGATTACATGAGATTGCCACCAAATCCCATATTATGGAAGGAGGCAATCTTCATTCCATAAATCCCCATACTTGATTGACTTAATTTGAGAATAAATCATATTGATTTATCAATATACATTTAATCTAAATTAAATTAATTGTTGTTGGTTTTTTACCAACAAAATCTTGGCCATTAAAAGAAACACAAATCACTGCAAGGCACTGGATTTGTGTTGTCTGATGAATACCCATTCATCACTCTTTATTCTTCTATTTTAGCTACAAAAACCCTTTGCAAATACATGTAGATATGTGTAAATACAAATAATTACCAAAAGCATGCATTGTGTAAAAACCTATAATTAGCATGTTTTTGTGCACAAAATAAAAGAATAAAGAGCAAAAAGAAAAAGAGGGAAATATTTAGAATAAATATTGAGCAACCTAACCCAAGGGAGGGCTCAGCATGGGCCTGACCGCATAAAAGCCAAAGTAGAGGGAGATAGGAGCTCATGTGTATATATTTGTAAATAAATAAAACTTTATATTTTCCTCACCCAAAAATATACTTGTACATATTGTGTGTATATTCTATTAAAAACAAAATAAAAAGATAAAAATCAAAAATTCAAAAATACCCTTCTTTCACCATGTGTATAAACCACATCTTGTATTTATTTAACCTTGTAAATAAATTCAATTATTTTCTAAACTTTTTGTAAATATTCTATATTACATATTGTAAATATATTAAATAACAAGAAACAAAACAAAAATCAAATAAAAATCACAAAATCAAAAATACCAAAATACATTGTATAAATACCATGTATATAAATGTATTCAACCATTTATTTCACCCTTGTATATAAGTGATAAAAATAAAATAAAAATATTCTTTTATTCCATATTTCATGTTGTAAATAAATAAAATACAAAATGAGCATAAAAATACATAAAAATAACAAATAAAAAAATCAAAAATAAAAACTCCATATAGTGTACATATACCTATATATATAGCTACCCTATTTTTATTTCCAAAAATTAATTAAAAATCACCAAAAAATAGAAAAAAATAAAAGAAAAGTATTTCATGTTTTGAGTTTTCTTTAATCCGGCCTATTTCTGCCCTAAAATAAATAAATAAAAATCGCACACACGTGGCCGCTCCTGATTGGTCCACGGGGGACTGTTGACCCCGGTCAACTCCCCCGCGACCTCCTTCCTTTTCTGGAAGCCGCGCGCCGCCCCACCTTCGCCGAATTTCCCACGCGCCTCCAGGCTGTCTCCCACGCATATCTCGAGCCCGGATTCTTCGCCGTTCATCCCTCTCCCTCGCCGGATCCTTCGCCATCAAATCAACGCCTTCCATCGATGTCGCTCCTCAACCCTAATCGCCCCGGTCACTCTATATATTCCCGACCTCCGCCGCCTCCGCGCCCCATCTTTGGCCCTTCTCCTCCTTCCCAGTGACCTCCATAGGCTTCGCGAGAGTGACAGCAAGCGTCTGCCCTTGTTGCAGTGAGGCGAGGAAGCGAATCCATTGATCCGGCGATTCTCGCCGTCCTTGCTCCGCCGCCGGCGTTGAGCATCGAGCTTCAGGCCTTGACGCCCTTCGAAGCTACGACCCGGAGATAGCCACGCTCCACCACAGTCTACTGCATCCACCAGGTAACCTTAGTTCTTCCTCATTTCTTCCAATTTCCGATTTCGCCCAAATCATAGCTCCGACGTACATCTCCGATTCCGACCATCTCGCGCTACATCTCGACCATCCGACCCGATCACCATCTCCGTCGTACCCTCACGCACCTTCTACGCACTTTCACTCAACCCAGATCGCACAGGATCTGGGAGTCGAGCTCCTTCGTCTCCACCTCGCCGGAGCTCTTTCGCCCCACAGCACCGTCCACCTTCACCCCGCCTTCTTGGGTCGAGGCATTTTGCCCTCGACCCGCGAAGCTTCTTGTCTACTTTGCAGGTCAAAAGGGGGTGTCTGAGCCTCCTTCACAGTTCAGCCAGGAGCTTCGAGCCACTAGGCCTCGCCGGAGCCCCTCCAGGGCTCGGCTGGGCCATTGGCCACCACCAGCAGCTGCGCAACCTCACGCCGGATCTTCTCCGACCTTCAGGCGCAGCAGAGGAGGACCGGAGTCCACGCACGAGGCCGGCGAGGTTCGCCGGCCATCAGTTCTTCCTCCACCTTCCAGAGCCGTCCGATGAAGACCTCGCTCCAGTTCTAATCCCAGCCGTTCATTCTTCGAGGAGCAGCGACCGTCGATTCATCTGAGGATCTCATCTGGGCCGTTGAGCAGCGAGGTTAAGCCACGACGTCTCTCAGCCGTCCGATTATACACGTGGCTGCACCTCGACCATCCGATCTGAGCTTGGTTTCCTTCGAAGAACCACGCTGCATCTCCACCGTCCGATCACCCACGTGGACGCACACCAGCCGTCGGATCAGGCCAGCGCTTCCAGAGTTAAAGGCGCGTTTGTTCTCCACCGTCAGATCTGCCACGCGTCAACATCAGGCCGTCGCTATTAATAAAGGGGTAAATATCGTAGGCCCCCCTCTGTTTGTTCCATTTCTTTTTAGTCCTGTAACTTTCAAGTCAAGTTGTTTATTTTCTGGGTTATTTGCATCAAGGACCTCGGATTTATTTTATTTGCACTTATACCCCCGCCAGTAGTGAACCACGTGCTTCGTCACGTGTTATTTTGGGTTATTTGCATAAGACCCCTTGTAGTTCTGGATGTTATTCATTGAATAAAAAGTTTAGTTTATTTGCATATATACCCCTGTGAGCATTTTATTTGCACATGTGCGAATTATTTTGGGTTATTTGCATATAAGCCCCTGGACTTTTGGTACTTGTTACCAATAAGCCCTCGGAACTTATTTTTATTACCATTTGGTCCCTGTGTGCCTCAGGCACGTGCTTGGCACGTGTGTTGCTGGGTATTTTGCACCAGGACTCCAGAACTTTTGGGTATTTGCACTTAGGTCCCTGTGCACAGTGCCCCACCTTTATTTTTGAATAAAATATCAAACGACCTCCAAATCCAATGAAATTTTGACACATGGCTCCTGCCATGGTGTAGGAATTTCTATGATTTTTGGGGACATTTTTTATTTCATTTATTATTTTTAAAAATTCAAAAACCCCTATTTTTGCTACTGTTTGACTTTAAAAATACCAAAAAAAATATAAAAACTCCACCAAAAATTCTAAAAAAATTAGGTACTGTTGTTTGCTTGTTGATTGATTTTCTAGCCAATTTTGGCTACTTTTCATCACTTAAAAACCCTAAAAATTGAAAAACCCCTAAAAACTCATAAAAATTATAATAAATTAATTAAAAATCCAAAAACAATAATTAGGGAGCCTAAATTTTCCTTATTCTTCATAGTTTATAGGAAAATTACCTTTAGGGCTTTTTGAGATCCAAAATTATTTTATTTTTGGGTCTTAAGCCTTGCTGGACAGTACCCTTTGTTTTTCGCATTGTTTGATTTTTAATAAATAATTTACCCATTAGAAAAATTCCAAAAATTCACCAAAAACAGTAAAAAACTTAAAAAACATAAAAACCATTTTTCCTTAATTTTTGCATTATTTTTGGAGTGTTGTATAAATTGTTGAAGTTCCCTTGTATTTACTTTCTCTCATTTTCTCATCTTTTTAAAAAATCTAAAAAAATATAAAAAAACAAATAAAAACCATAAAAAAGACTCTCTTGGATTCCTGACTACATCGTAGGCCGCAAGGCCAATCTGTGCTCCTTGTGTTCGACCCTGGGAGCTATACCAGGTTAATCTTATAGCAGGACCACTTCTCTGTGTTTCATTGATTTTATCTTCATCTGTGGTTCATTTTCTTGATTGACACATTCTGAGCGATTGAGGACAACGACATTGTGATTTATTTTCCACCTTAGTCGATCGAATTTTTGTGTAATCAGAATGGCGCCGTTGCCGGGGAGCACGGCTTTGTAGTCATTTTTCCATATTGTCTCTCTACATTATAACTGTTTTCTGACACTTTCTCTTTCTCATTTTTTTTGTGCGAGGTACGGCTTGGAATTTGGAGTACACTTTTTGTGGACCCGCACGGGAAGAAGAGCAGGAAGAGAGAGAGAGAAGAAGAAGAAATTTTCTACTTAGAGAGAGAGAGAGAGAACATTATTCTTGTTGTAATAACTTAGACCTGGACTTTGAACTGTGGACATTTGTAACTTAGCGGGTCTGTTTCGCCGAGCACCGGTGTGCTCGGGGGACCCATTTGGATTTTCGCGGCTTTTATCGTGGTTTTGATAGCTAGCTGCCTTTTCCGGTGTTTACGCGGTTTTTCTCGAGCCCCTAGACATAGGAATTTTGATTGATTGTGACGTAAATTCTAAGGCCCAACACCTAATAGCATATCTGTTCCTATAGAACGTAATTGGACCTTAATAAAATTCACTGAAAAAGTTAGTTTAATTGGATTTGAGACCACGTGCCGTGAGGAGTCACATACAGCGCTGGCAGGACCCGTTGTGGCGGGCACCGAGTGACTCCCAAGATCGGACTCCGGACTCGATTCGGTTAGCTAACTATTGTTCTTCACGATCAATAGAAGTTGCTCAGCTAGGACTCGGTTTTTCCCGTTGCATCATTTAGGTAGTTTTATTTCTGTCTTTAAATTCTGCGCGGATCACTTGCATGTAGAGCGCTGGAGACAAGGTACGCATTTCTTTCGCTGCATGCATCATTGATTTCTTCGCGCATCGGCTTTTTCGTCTTCTCCCTCTGTTTTTGGCTTAATCATCAGGAGAATCGGAAAAACCGTTAGGCCGCTTGTATTTATCTTGAAAAATATTTAAAAAGAAAATCAAAAATTAAAAATTGGGACTGCTAATTGAACTTGACTCTAAAATCAAACGTAATTGACAACTTCATTGTATTGGGAGAGCAATCCCCTCATTGTCTGCGTTTTTAATTGCTCACGTACACACTAAGGAGTAGTGCCCAAATCCCATTCAAGCCTCCTAAGTGTTTGTACAACTTTGTCTTCTCACTAAACTCTAAAATTGAAAAGATAAAAGACCGAATTCCACGGTCTTCACATTGTGTAGAGTTGGTGAATTGAGGGTTTGCTTTGTGTATTGTATGTCTATGGTGTGAGTCGGTTACGATCATTCTTCTATTAGCGGTCACCTTCTGTCTCTACCCCACCCTCCCTCCCTTCATTTCCCTCTCATCACGATGAGTCGCTTACCATTCCAGCCGAATTCTGCGGCTTCTTCATTTCACGCTCATCATTCCTGCCCACTCTCTCGAGAGGTCGGAACCCCATCCGACTTCTCATCTTCTCCCTACCCACCCTCCCATTCGGGACATGCTGTGAGTGACACTCGACGAGACCAGATTGACCAAATAAGAAACCCGGGTGTTCACCTTGCTGAGACGAGAGTGCATCCCATAGGCAATCGAATGGGGCAGTTGCGAGCTTTAGATGACTTGTATCCTAGGACAGTGGATGAGTACATAGATCATGAAGTCCAGACCGCTTCTACCTTGAGACCCTTTGTTCTGGATTTAGAGTTAATTGATCTACTGCCTAAGTTTTTTGGGGAAATGCACGAGGAACCTTATTTGCATATTGATGAATTTGAGGATTTTTGTGTATCACGATCATATTTGGATATCACTTCTGAGGACATGATGCTGATTACCTTCCCATTCACACTTCAGAGTAGAGCCAAGACTTGGCACAGACGATTGGGAAGGAAGATTGCTACGTGGGGAGATTTACGATCATTGTTTTTGCAAAAATTTTACCCCCGACTTAGAGCCGAGATGATGCGGTCTTTTATTCGTGATTTTTCAGTTAACCCCCAGAAGCCATTAATAGATACATGGTTGCAGTTACGAGAACTTTTGAGGCGATTTCCAGATCATGGATTTTCGATGACTGACCTTATCCATATCGCCATGAGGGGGAGGACCGCAGAGCAAATATCATATGTCATCACCTCGTGTAGTGGTTCACACCAGTGTCCCGACTTGGATTTTGTTGAAACCATCTTGGATACACTTTCTGATCTTGCATATACACCAGATGATTTATTTGGGACAACACATGACGGAGAGATGACAACTGTTGAGTGTGTGCCACACCATGCTGATCTTGACATCACACACCGATCAGAGGATATGGATGCTGATTCTTCTCATTTGATGGATGTGTTGCCTATTGTTGTGAGTTCTCAGAGCCGGATATTGGTTGAGGACCAAATGAATTTACAATCAGAATTTGAGCCAGTCCCGCTCTTTCACATAGAAGATTCTTCGATTCTAGATCTGCTAGGATCCCAAGAGATACATGAGGAGCCCACATTTCAGCCATCCTTAGAGTCATTCCAGTATCCATACGTAGTTGATACAGTGTCTTGTCTTCAGGAGATCTTCTCATATTCGGAGATACATTTGGATTCATCTCAGCATAGAGAGTTTGATGAGGGACCGAATTTGGATTTTACGGAACTTGATAGTCCCGTATTTGAGCCTTGTGTCCTCCCATTTGATGAGGTCGATATATTTTTGGAGGACATGACATTTGACAGCATTGATCCCCAATTTCCTGATGATTTGGCATTACTCCCCGAGGGTTATCTGCGGGAGGATGCCATGGACCATATAAACTCGGTTTCACTTTCTGGGAGTGCATCCGATCTGTCGGATCACGAGACCGAGTATTTTGATATTTCTGATAATGAGTTTGATGATTCTCTCCTCGACGACCCTCGCGAGGATGACCCGATCTTTGAGGTATTCGATGATTTCACTGATTTGTCTACATTATATGCATCGAATATCAGCCTTTCTAGTGAGTCTCCTGATCATGAACTTCCATACTTATTCGAGACGGTGATTGACGTGGAGGATTCTCTGACCGATCCTTCCTTCTCCACGTTTGATTACTTCGGCTCCATCCTTTCACTCCATATAGACCTTGAGCCGATGATTTCTTTTGTGCTACCGGAGCCCGACTTCATCTGCTCATATCTTGATTCGGTAGTAAACACCCGCCTGACTGATTATCTGGGTGTTATCATTTACTCTGTTGAACTCGTCGTTATTCTCCCGCCGAGACTGCGACGACAGTACGGTATTCGTCTGACAGATGCCGCCCTGAACCTTGACACGGCGTTATCCTAACATTTGCGCCCAGCTAGGGGCGTAAACTCTAGCGCTCGTTGAGAGGCACCTCAACAATGATCACATCTGTATAGATCCATCTGTCCATATCATTCATCCATTCTTTCTCACACCCCTTATTCATCTCCTGATCAACCCATAATTAGGGTGCACTTTACCCTAAGTATAGGGGGGTGTCCGACTCGTGATTATTCTTTTGATTCTTTTTACCTCTGTTTTGCTGCCTATACTTAGGGATATTTTACCCTAAGTATAGGGGGGGTAAACCCAGTAGATTCTACCCCTCGGTTTTCCCCTTTGTGTACAGTCTGCTATACTTAGGATTACTTGATCCTAAGTATAGGGGGATCACCGACTTCTATTGTATTCTTTTATTCGTCGTTGTAGTATACTATTCCTTTTCACTTCCCTTTTACTAAGCACGAGTTATGTCTTCTTCATCGCTCTTGATCACTCTGAGGACATCGTTCGAGCTAAGTATAGGGGGGGTGTGTATATATTTCATATATACTTTAGCCATAACTCGTACTTTGTGTGAGTGTGTTAATAAATAAAATGGCTAAAAATCACAAAAATTAAAAATTTTTTTTCATGTACATAAACCTCTTTTATTCCTGCACAGACATAGCTAGTGTATAAAGTATTTTTGTAAAAATGATTTCAAAAATCTTTTGTGTAAAGCTTGTGTAAAATATTTTGTATCAAAATTATGTATATAGTACAAAATTTTTCCAAAATGTTTTGAAAATCAAAAGTTTGCAAAAATCTTGTGTAAATGTTTGTAAATATCATTTTGCAAAACCTGCACTTCATGCATCATCCATTCATGATTTCAAAACATTTTTCAAAAAATTTTTGCATGATTGTAAAATATTTGTAAATAGCATCTTGTGTACATATATGTATATAGTTTTTCCTGGATGAGAGTTGACATTTAAACTAAGCCTGGAATTAAATTGAGAAATGGAGCTTGAATAAGATCTTAATCTACTTAACTTCAAGAGGAACCTTGTAGGACTTAGGGTTAAGGCTTTTCAGGTCCATAAGGACTTAATTCTTTGAGTCCACTAGGCTGTGAGCATATGTCATCTTGATGAGCCTAAGTAGAGCACTTAACAACACACGCATGACTCTCAGAGACAATGGCTTCACTTGCACCTGCACTTTACACATGGCTCTCCATGGATGAGGTGGTGAGGAGGCAGTTTCCTTTGGCTTGGGGTAGCATATGAGGGTAGTACTTCTAGGCGGAACCTCTCTTCTTCTTATAGTGAAGGAAGTGCACCTCAACTTGGTCTAGTGGTGTTGAAAGCTAAAGACAGAAGCTGTGGGTTGCAATAAAGCTTCAAAAGAGGGATAGTCTACTGGCTCAAGGGGAAATTTCTTATATATGCTGCACCATGTAGATATGTTGTACAGAAGTTGTTGAAAAAAAAAATGCAAAAATGCAAAAAGAACTCCAAAAAAGTGGTGGGTCGGATTGAAAATTTAATAACCCCACCGGAGTATAAAGCAAAAGCTTATGGTATCCATGTTACATCTCATGAAGCTTGCAGCGGGAGACTTAGCTACACTGGCTAAGCTTCCAAAACTCTATACTTCTACCCCCTCTTCTTGAGCCGGTTGCACTTGAACTTAGAAGGGAATACCCCGCTTCTCGAGGAAAGAGTTGCTAGACTGAGGCATTAGAGTTACCAGGTTGAGGGAGGTTGTTTCTTTGTTACTTCTGAGGTGGGGAGCCACATACCACTTACACCGCAAGGAAAAGATTCATGGTCATTAGAGTTTGTGTATGTAGAATTGTTCTGATCTGGTTTATTGAGGAGTCTTGCCCATAGATTGGTGGAACTTGGAGGCTGTTGAGTTTTAGGCTTAAGTCCAAATAAGGTTCCGACACATTAATAATCCAAAGATCTGATCGAGCTCCATATTTCAATTTAATGAAGGAAAATTTAATAAGTCAACCTTGATCCATGTACATCCTCTTTTTCTTTTTCTTTTTCTTTCTTTTTCACTTCTTTTTCAAATAAGTGTTTGCTAAGGGACTAGCAAAGTTAAGCATAGGGGGGTGATGAATACCCATTCATCACTCTTTATTCTTCTATTTTAGCTACAAAAACCCTTTGCAAATACATGTAGATATGTGTAAATACAAATAATTACCAAAAGCATGCATTGTGTAAAAACCTATAATTAGCATGTTTTTGTGCACAAAATAAAAGAATAAAGAGCAAAAAGAAAAAGAGGGAAATATTTAGAATAAATATTGAGCAACCTAACCCAAGGGAGGGCTCAGCATGGGCCTGACCGCATAAAAGCCAAAGTAGAGGGAGATAGGAGCTCATGTGTATATATTTGTAAATAAATAAAACTTTATATTTTCCTCACCCAAAAATATACTTGTACATATTGTGTGTATATTCTATTAAAAACAAAATAAAAAGATAAAAATCAAAAATTCAAAAATACCCTTCTTTCACCATGTGTATAAACCACATCTTGTATTTATTTAACCTTGTAAATAAATTCAATTATTTTCTAAACTTTTTGTAAATATTCTATATTACATATTGTAAATATATTAAATAACAAGAAACAAAACAAAAATCAAATAAAAATCACAAAATCAAAAATACCAAAATACATTGTATAAATACCATGTATATAAATGTATTCAACCATTTATTTCACCCTTGTATATAAGTGATAAAAATAAAATAAAAATATTCTTTTATTCCATATTTCATGTTGTAAATAAATAAAATACAAAATGAGCATAAAAATACATAAAAATAACAAATAAAAAAATCAAAAATAAAAACTCCATATAGTGTACATATACCTATATATATAGCTACCCTATTTTTATTTCCAAAAATTAATTAAAAATCACCAAAAAATAGAAAAAAATAAAAGAAAAGTATTTCATGTTTTGAGTTTTCTTTAATCCGGCCTATTTCTGCCCTAAAATAAATAAATAAAAATCGCACACACGTGGCCGCTCCTGATTGGTCCACGGGGGACTGTTGACCCCGGTCAACTCCCCCGCGACCTCCTTCCTTTTCTGGAAGCCGCGCGCCGCCCCACCTTCGCCGAATTTCCCACGCGCCTCCAGGCTGTCTCCCACGCATATCTCGAGCCCGGATTCTTCGCCGTTCATCCCTCTCCCTCGCCGGATCCTTCGCCATCAAATCAACGCCTTCCATCGATGTCGCTCCTCAACCCTAATCGCCCCGGTCACTCTATATATTCCCGACCTCCGCCGCCTCCGCGCCCCATCTTTGGCCCTTCTCCTCCTTCCCAGTGACCTCCATAGGCTTCGCGAGAGTGACAGCAAGCGTCTGCCCTTGTTGCAGTGAGGCGAGGAAGCGAATCCATTGATCCGGCGATTCTCGCCGTCCTTGCTCCGCCGCCGGCGTTGAGCATCGAGCTTCAGGCCTTGACGCCCTTCGAAGCTACGACCCGGAGATAGCCACGCTCCACCACAGTCTACTGCATCCACCAGGTAACCTTAGTTCTTCCTCATTTCTTCCAATTTCCGATTTCGCCCAAATCATAGCTCCGACGTACATCTCCGATTCCGACCATCTCGCGCTACATCTTGACCATCCGACCCGATCACCATCTCCGTCGTACCCTCACGCACCTTCTACGCACTTTCACTCAACCCAGATCGCACAGGATCTGGGAGTCGAGCTCCTTCGTCTCCACCTCGCCGGAGCTCTTTCGCCCCACAGCACCGTCCACCTTCACCCCGCCTTCTTGGGTCGAGGCATTTTGCCCTCGACCCGCGAAGCTTCTTGTCTACTTTGCAGGTCAAAAGGGGGTGTCTGAGCCTCCTTCACAGTTCAGCCAGGAGCTTCGAGCCACTAGGCCTCGCCGGAGCCCCTCCAGGGCTCGGCTGGGCCATTGGCCACCACCAGCAGCTGCGCAACCTCACGCCGGATCTTCTCCGACCTTCAGGCGCAGCAGAGGAGGACCGGAGTCCACGCACGAGGCCGGCGAGGTTCGCCGGCCATCAGTTCTTCCTCCACCTTCCAGAGCCGTCCGATGAAGACCTCGCTCCAGTTCTAATCCCAGCCGTTCATTCTTCGAGGAGCAGCGACCGTCGATTCATCTGAGGATCTCATCTGGGCCGTTGAGCAGCGAGGTTAAGCCACGACGTCTCTCAGCCGTCCGATTATACACGTGGCTGCACCTCGACCATCCGATCTGAGCTTGGTTTCCTTCGAAGAACCACGCTGCATCTCCACCGTCCGATCACCCACGTGGACGCACACCAGCCGTCGGATCAGGCCAGCGCTTCCAGAGTTAAAGGCGCGTTTGTTCTCCACCGTCAGATCTGCCACGCGTCAACATCAGGCCGTCGCTATTAATAAAGGGGTAAATATCGTAGGCCCCCCTCTGTTTGTTCCATTTCTTTTTAGTCCTGTAACTTTCAAGTCAAGTTGTTTATTTTCTGGGTTATTTGCATCAAGGACCTCGGATTTATTTTATTTGCACTTATACCCCCGCCAGTAGTGAACCACGTGCTTCGTCACGTGTTATTTTGGGTTATTTGCATAAGACCCCTTGTAGTTCTGGATGTTATTCATTGAATAAAAAGTTTAGTTTATTTGCATATATACCCCTGTGAGCATTTTATTTGCACATGTGCGAATTATTTTGGGTTATTTGCATATAAGCCCCTGGACTTTTGGTACTTGTTACCAATAAGCCCTCGGAACTTATTTTTATTACCATTTGGTCCCTGTGTGCCTCAGGCACGTGCTTGGCACGTGTGTTGCTGGGTATTTTGCACCAGGACTCCAGAACTTTTGGGTATTTGCACTTAGGTCCCTGTGCACAGTGCCCCACCTTTATTTTTGAATAAAATATCAAACGACCTCCAAATCCAATGAAATTTTGACACATGGCTCCTGCCATGGTGTAGGAATTTCTATGATTTTTGGGGACATTTTTTATTTCATTTATTATTTTTAAAAATTCAAAAACCCCTATTTTTGCTACTGTTTGACTTTAAAAATACCAAAAAAAATATAAAAACTCCACCAAAAATTCTAAAAAAATTAGGTACTGTTGTTTGCTTGTTGATTGATTTTCTAGCCAATTTTGGCTACTTTTCATCACTTAAAAACCCTAAAAATTGAAAAACCCCTAAAAACTCATAAAAATTATAATAAATTAATTAAAAATCCAAAAACAATAATTAGGGAGCCTAAATTTTCCTTATTCTTCATAGTTTATAGGAAAATTACCTTTAGGGCTTTTTGAGATCCAAAATTATTTTATTTTTGGGTCTTAAGCCTTGCTGGACAGTACCCTTTGTTTTTCGCATTGTTTGATTTTTAATAAATAATTTACCCATTAGAAAAATTCCAAAAATTCACCAAAAACAGTAAAAAACTTAAAAAACATAAA
Organism: Ottelia alismoides; assembly: GCA_037367405.1. NCBI lineage: Eukaryota > Viridiplantae > Streptophyta > Magnoliopsida > Alismatales > Hydrocharitaceae > Ottelia > Ottelia alismoides. The sequence goes on along the minus strand of JAZKJV010011156.1, from coordinate 601,726 downwards.
AACCATTTTTCCTTAATTTTTGCATTATTTTTGGAGTGTTGTATAAATTGTTGAAGTTCCCTTGTATTTACTTTCTCTCATTTTCTCATCTTTTTAAAAAATCTAAAAAAATATAAAAAAACAAATAAAAACCATAAAAAAGACTCTCTTGGATTCCTGACTACATCGTAGGCCGCAAGGCCAATCTGTGCTCCTTGTGTTCGACCCTGGGAGCTATACCAGGTTAATCTTATAGCAGGACCACTTCTCTGTGTTTCATTGATTTTATCTTCATCTGTGGTTCATTTTCTTGATTGACACATTCTGAGCGATTGAGGACAACGACATTGTGATTTATTTTCCACCTTAGTCGATCGAATTTTTGTGTAATCATTGTCCCATGGATTGAGATCCATGGATCCCAAAATATTATAAAAGGAGAGGCAGCCCTTGCTCTTCTTGGTTACAACAATACAATGACATAACAACTCTCTTTCTCTCTATTTCTCTCTACACGCCTACTCTCTCTATCTCTCTCATGTGGTCGTCCACCATGGATGCCCTAGAGAGATTCTCCATCGCCACAGCGTCGTCGTTATGCTACCCGATGGTTTTCTCGTGGATCTCCGTCTACTTCGGCATGCCTTGATCCTGAAGAAGACGTCGTATCTCGTTTGTCGAGATCAGGAAATCTGTGGCTTGGATCATCGACATGGATTGCGAGGAGCACATGTTTCATCAACACGCTCGCAAGCGTCTCCTCCGTCGGATCGGACTTGAGATAGGAGGTCTCTTCATTTGGAGACTCGATCACAACCACACTTCAAGAGGTAATCCTATTACTTGTTTGTGGTTTAGACGAAATGATCCGAGAAGTGTTCTTGGATCATGTGGTTTCGTCAAATGAAAATTTTAATTTCCGCTGCATCGAGCAACTAGTGCGACTAGTCGCTCCCGATCGCATACGATGTGATCCTCACGCTTCCGTGATGCGCTTAAGGATCTAACCATATTCTTCAGATCCTTCTCTGTATTTTCTTACTATTATTATTTTTTTTTATTTGTATAGTTATGATTAAATTTAATTAATAAGATAATATATAGATTGAATCATATCCATCTGGAAAGGACTGAGGGCAATAGAAACGAGATGAGAAGGTTCCTTTATATATCCATAAATTATAAATTTACTGACATCTTTAAAAAGTTATTTTTACCATTACTTACTTAGATGTTGTTCTTATGGTATTATCTGTGTAGTTACGATTAAATTTATCAATGAAATAATTTACGGAAAGAACCATGGTAGATCAAATTGTCAAATCCACGTGGAATTTGAGACATCATCAGCACAATCATGTTGTGTATTCATGTTGGGCATAATTCATACATTACAGAAAGGATCATATTTTAATCAAAAGTTTCTTGTACCTTTATGTACAACATCATATTATCTTTGACGGATGTCTGAGCCCTCTTTTATTCATAGCAGTACAAACTATTCAATTGGTTGAGTATAATGGTTTTATTGTTTCCGTGTATAAAGGCAAAATGTCTAGACCATTTTCTACTACAGAAGTTTCGATTAGTTATTTAGATTGAATCTATAAGGAATTGCCCATATTTATTTATAAATATTATGATAGGTAAAAGCTATACAAATTAATAAAACATGATGAATGCGCAAGAATTATTCCATATATTTAATTTTATGTACGTGTGAGTTTTTTCCACATATTAGTCATTA